>JAVSCE010012445.1:0-21948 GCA_032199065.1 Smutsia gigantea | reverse complement strand
CCTCAATCAAGCCAAAAAAATTCATATAGAAAAGTGCATCCATAAGACTTTTAAACTCCTGTACAGCAAGCAGCACCATGAGGGAAGATAAAAATAGGACAAACAAGGGGAAGTGTACCATCTGCATTAAAAAAAATGTATACCCATATGTCCAAAGCTCTTATAACTAAATACTGCAGAGCAATTGAATCGATCAGAATGATTAAGAACCTGAGTTAGATCTGACTGCCTGGCTTTGACTCCTGGCCCAGCACTTAGAAACAAGATCCTGGTGGATGCACTACTGAATCTCTGCCTCTATTTTCACCTCTCTAAAATGGGAATAATAACTTTATAGGGTTATGGTGAATATTAAAAAAAACAGGGAATGCCTATTAAGGGCTGAAATAGTGACACATTTTGAGGCATCAACAAATATTGGCTTTTGGATTAAAAGAGTAAGATCCCAAAGAAAAATGGGCAGAGGACATAAATAGGCAATTCATTAAAAGCAGTAATAACAACCCAATACAAATGGTGACAAAACATAAGAAAGTGTCCTCACTTGTGATTAGAAAAATACAAACTAAAAGATGGTAGTACTTTCTTTGTTAACATGGATCAGACTGACAAAGATGAGAAAGATAGGTGACATGTGCTGTCTCACTGGGGAGGGAGATGGGAGCCAGGTATTCCCACACTTGTCTGTGGCTGGTATTTAGTGTGTTCTCCCAGCGCCACCGCCTGTGAGTACCAGCCACCACCCCAGCTGCCCGGCCCTCTCCCCTGGGACCTGGGCTTCCCAATCCAGCAATGAAAAGTTTCCCTTCGGGACTCTGCCGCATGCTAAGGCCACTATCCATTCTGTTGTTGAGTGTTTTGAATATCATCTCTGGGTGCAACCTTTCTGCAGAGTATTCTTACAGTACCGTGCTTAACCATGTAACTTGTTTGGCCAATGGGGCACAAGCAGAGGCCTGAAAATGCTTTGGTGCTTTGCCTCACGTTGCTGCATGTGGAACCCGAGACCACCATGTGACTAGGTGAATAACCCTGCCAGATGTGCTGGGACTCAGGCTGCTCCATTTTGCTGCTTGTGATCAACTTTCTTCAGGGATTTGTTGAAGGAGGTGGAGGGTGTAAAACCTGTAACTAAAAGCAGGTTTGTCAATTGACAAAGTTCTTATAACTTAGGCTTTCTCTCTCCACCAAGACCACCAAGTAGAGAGAGCTATTGATAAGGTTGCTTCTCCCCCGTTCTACTGTGCAAGAGGGATTTTCTATTCCATAATTCAGCATGGATCCACACACTACAGTGACTGCTCAGTGGAGGCGCAGACACACCCAGCAAGCTCTCAACAAGGGTGGGGGGTGCTGAGTGGTTAAGAGCAAAACTCTGGAGTCACAGGAGACCTGGGTTCAAATTCTGATGCCACTGTTTACAAGTCATGGGTCCTCAGGCAAGTTAGTTAACCTCCTGCTTTTCCTGTATCAGTAAAGAGGGTAGTAGTGACGATTAAGTGATACGATTCTTGTCAGAACTTGGCAAGAGCTGCTACTCCCTATCAGCAGCATCATCTCAACTTATCAATCAAAAAGCTTAGAAACTATGACTTCATCAGATTCTAAATTATCTGTAGGTTTCAACATCATTGAAAGCAAAGAAATTGATCTTTACCACAGATAACTGAGACTCTAAAATTCTGGATGACAATCTTTTCTTGTGGTCTTGACACTGTAAAATCAGCATAAGATGGTGGCCTCAGGTGGTCAGAAGGAATCAAGATTGGTCATTGCACCTGGTGCCACCAGTTCCTTACCATTTCCTGAGAGTACTTACCCCCAAAAAGTGCTGTGACTTGGAGGTGTGAGTCCCTTTCCAACTCAGCATGGCTACAGCCCTAGACTGTCAATGCCTAAAAGCAACAGAAAGCAGGCTGGGGCCTGCTCTGCCTTGTCACTACTGCCTCCCACAGCCCTAGTTACCCAACATGACAGACCTCTTCTCTTCCAACAGGCAGAGTTAATAAGTCCAGTCTTAGATAGCAATTTGAAGTGTGCAACAGTTAAACTATGAACAAGACAGAGAGTCATGTTGAAAACAACCAAGGAACAGATTTTGTTAAATAAAAACAAGTAAAATCAAAGGAAAGGTCATAGTTTTGTATTTGTGTAACAAATGCCAACCAACCACAATCCATACCTGCTAGAACCCATCTGCTTTTTAGTTTATGATTAAATTTCTCCTTGAATAATCATCTTCAAACTTTCCCTAGGGGAAAATGTTACATTTCATCCTATCTTTGAAAATGTAACAGGTCTCTATTTTAATCAGCCTTTCCTATTTGGATCATTCCAAAAGACTGATGAACAGGTTTCTTTTTAAAAATACAAGTCGGCAGTGAATTTGACTGGTATCAGAAGTACCATAAGTCAAGCGCAGCTTTAGAGAGAATTGTGATATGATGCCAGAAGTACCCTTGGCAGATGGATGCTGGAATGGCTCCCAATTTGTTCAGGTCTTCCTGTATCCATACCCTTGGGTAGTCTCTCTCTACACTGACTCTAGATTGGGCCATGTGATTTCCATGACCAAAAGGATAATAACAAATGTGATAAAGCAAGAACTTGAAAATTACTCTCACTTTGAGGCTGTGCCTCTCTTGCTATCCTTAGGACTCTCGTTATAGCTGCCACTCGAACAAGCCCATCCAGGGCTGCTTGATGAAGGATGATGAGAGAAACTGGCTGGAACTCAAATGGCTGCCTCAGCAAAGAGCCAGCCAAAGCCTGGCTAACCCAGCAGCTGCCTGCAGACAAGTGAGTGGCACTCAGCTGAGACCAGCAGAAGATTCATCCATCTGAGCCCAGCCCCGATTTCCAGAGTTGTGGGGGTGGTCTTAAGTTTCTAGTTTTGGGAGTGGCTTGTTATACAGTGAAAGCTAACTGACATAGCGGTGTTCCATCCATCCACAAACAGTTATCAACATAGTGACTATGAAAATTGATACAAACATAGCAGAGAGTGTGGGTATGGTTATGGGCTGACCCTTCACTGTTCAGTGTTTGGGATCGATTGAGTAAAAACTCGAAATTATGAGGATGTTAAGAATAGTGTGGACTTCCAGTCCAGCACCACCCCAAAACTTCATTTGTTTGCTACTTTGCATTTTATGCTTTGCATAAAGCTCCTGAAGCCCTGGGTTGAACCAGGTCAACTGGCTTGTGAAACTGTGACTTGCTTGATGGTGTTATTTCCCATCTACTTTTCCTAAGTATAGGCTCTGTAAGACGTCCCTTAGGAAAAGGGCTCCGTGGGCATTTACATTACTGCATACTCTTCATCCCTATTGGAATTTCCAAACATACCTTGGCATATTAAAGACCTGTTCGTCTTTATTTATTCCAGTGCAGAAATGTATTTGACCATGGAATCCTTTTTGTGAGTTACATATATTAAACTCTCACGCACAGTGTTTCTCAGAGCACATGCTGAGAAAGTTTAACTTTCTTATGATGAAATACAGCACACATAGGGAAAAGTATGTGAAGCACAAACATGCAGCATAATGAATTACTGCAGAGCAAACACTCGTGTCACTACCACCCCGGTCAGGAACCAGAATGCTGCCAACCCCTCCACTAGACCCCTGTGTACTCCTGGCCCTAATTCCTCCCTCCTCCCTAGAGGAAACCATTTCTCTGACTTTATGGTAGTAACTTCCTTGCAGTGTTTTATTGTTTGGCCACGAAGTATGCATACTTAAACTATAGACTTGTTTTGTCTGTTTTTAAAAGCCATATAATGGAATTATATGGTATGTATGGGAGGCGCGTAGGGTATAAATATCTTCAACACTGGCAGATAATGTCAAACTCTTTCCCAAATTGAGGACACCAATTGACATTGCTCCCTCCAGTGTATGGGGGTTCTAGTTGCTCCCCATCCTAGGCTACACTTGGTAATTATACTTTCATTTTTGCCCATCTATGCAATGCGGAGTGGAGATGTGAATTTGCATTCCTCTGATTAGTGATGAGGTTGAGCACATTTTATTATGTTTATTGGTCATTTGGATATCCTGTTTTGTGCAGCTCGTGTTCAAGCCTTTTTTATTCATTTCTCTACTGAGTTTTCTTAACTTATAGGGGTTCTTTATCTACTGCAAATAAAAGTCCTTTGTTGGGTACAGGAGTTACAAGTGTCTTCTTTTGCTCTGTGGCTTGCCTTTCCTCTTTCTTAATGGGTCTTTAGTTGAACATGAGTTCTTCATTGAAATGTAATCAAACATATCCATTGTTTTCCTTTTCTGCTTAATGCTCTGTGTGTCTCCAAGTCCACTGGAGTTCTGGGGAGCTGGGTTTTGAATGGTCAAGTATTTGGTTACTGGTACTGGTGAAAGCCCAAAACTGCAGGCTCGAGGAGACAAAGTGGGAAGGGGAAGGGCAGAAGGCCAGAGGAGGACCAGTAGGGATTGGCAGGAAGGCGACAGGGCCCAGCAGGTGGATGGAGGGTATGACTGAAAGTGGATGAAGTGTCACCTTCACCACCCAGGTCCTTATGCATGCAAAGAAAGTTGGCAGTATCGTCAGCAAGAAAGGAGATCAGTTAAGATGTGTGGGAAGAATGTGCACATAACATCTCAGAAGAGAATTACGCTGAGAGAATTACCACTTTGGCGGGACCATTAATGCCGTCTTTAAAGCCTTTGCTATGATCATTGACAAACTGAAGAGGACATCACAACAGCACAGCTGGCCCCCGTGAGCCTGCTGGTCGCTGCTAGCAGGGTAGCTCTCCCACTGGGAAAGGTGGTTTCAAGATCAAGGAAATTTGATGAGAGAGGGTACAGGGGCTCAGGTCCAGGCAGCACAGAATATGCTTCCCAACTCAATTGAACAAGCCATTACAACTGCAAACGTTTGACAATCCATCACTGAGTGTGTCTAATAGACCCGTCTGGTCACGTCAGAGTCACTCTGACCCAGAAGGCCATCCAGCTCTCTGGTCATCTTTGTAGATGGTCAGGACAGGTACAACACAGGCAGCAATGGTGTAAGCTTTTTTCAAACCTCCACATCCATGTGCCTCCACCCTGACCTGGAGGGACTCCCTCTAGAGGCCTATGCCCTTCAAGGACCACCTGTCATTCCACAGTCACACCTCACCAAGCTGCCCCGCTGGCAGTGCGGCAGGCTTGTTTCCCTCTGATGCACGGCAACCCTGGATTGAAATCTACAATTGCATCTAACCCGTCACAGGTGAAAGGCTTTGGGCAGGCTTGGACGCACCTACTAAGACTACTCATGAACCCACCATTCCAAGCATTTTGACTGCCTGCATAATGGTGTGCCAGGGTGCCAAAATCAGTTAAGATCCACCAGATGGCTGGGGCATAGATCAAAACTGCACGCCCAGAGGAAGGATCAACTGATGGGCAGGTTTCCATCATGGGATCTGCTGCCAGCATTAGTCTGGTTCAATAACTTAACTATCAGGCTTTCCTCGGAGGTGGGCAGCAAGGGAGCAGCTTAAACAATGCAGATTCATCTATAATCCTTGCCGGCTGTCCAGCACCCCTTATCCATCTGTGTAGTTTCTGAACAGTCAGCAATTCCAGGTTTTAAATAGTCTGTAAATATTCAGTTTCTTTGCACTTTATCATCCACTCGTGATTTTTAAATCATTTTAATTCCTTTCTCCATTCAGCTGTCAGAGCTGAGCTCCATATTTAGTTTCATAAGCTTCTTTCCGTTTTATTTTGGGTTTTTTGCCCATGACTTATTTTGTTTACCAGAAAACTCTAAGAGCAGAATATTAATACAATTTAGGTTAGTCTATAATACCAGCAATTTTTCAAAAAATAATCAAAATATGGACTGGAAAAATTTTTAGCTAGATAAGGTTTTCCTCATAGTCATCTTGACTAGTGCTGTGAGATCTCATGAAGCTTGGCCTCTTGATACATCCTCGCACTGCGCATCCATTTGCTTTTTCCTCCCATGACAAAAGCTGTGCAGAAGAGAGCATTACATTCTATTGGGAGCGACTCTGGAACAACTGTTGGAGGTCAAAGAACTGACCTTTATTGGTTTGCTCAACATGCTAAGCATTGTCCTGAGCTCTTCCAGGTCAGGAAAAAGGTATTATTATCCCTCTTTTATAAGAGGGGAAACTGAGGTTCATGAGGCAAACTAACTTGAGCAAGGTCACACAGGTCAATCAGCCAGTCAATGGCAAAGGCAGGATTTGAACTCAAGATTGAATCTAACCCTAATGTTCCAGGGCTTGCCCCCTGCACCACGCTGCCATCTGCTGAGAACAAGGGGCTGGGCGAAGCTGCTCTGTGAAAGGGAATACATAGTGTGGCCTTTGCTGTGTGGTGTTTGGTGAGGAAAAATCTTTGTATTCGCTTTCTGTCTAGGTGTGCGTTACCCCAGAAGCAGAACCTAAGCCAAGAATTTGAGCGCAAGCCGTTTCTTTGGGTGGTGATTCCACGAAATATCAGTAGGGGAGCTGAGACAGGCAGGGAAGGCAGCCAGTAAAGGGAAGGTTATCAAACCTGGGGTCCCCAAGGCTCCGTCCTCCTGGGGAACTCCCAGAGCCCATTGTTGCCCCATAGTCCAGAGTTCCCCCACCTCCTAGCCGCTCCAGCGCGGGGGTGAGACAGCTGGGCATTTAGCCACCAGCTCACATCCCTCATTAGATGAGGGCAGCTGTGCAGGGATTAGAGCTCCAGCATGTGGGGCTTGCCCTGAGGTGGGCTCAGCTGCCCTGAGGGCTAGAAAAGGCCCCGCGGGCGCTGGCAGAGCACTGCAGGTGTTTGCAGTAAAGAGCCTTTGGCGTAGAGATGGATACCGAGGGGATGTGGCAGAAAACCAATACTGACTGCTCCACCCTCCACTAATAAAAGGCAGTGAAAAACAGAAATAAACATGAGCTCTGATAAAGGAGAGGAGGCTATAGAAAAGTCGAAATTCCCTCCAAAGGGCTGTGCAATGTAATATTCCTGAGACGTCCACCCTGGCACTTTCAGATCTCATTCGCCACACTAAGGAAGTGACACCCACACACACAATACAGTTTAATAATTTAACTATTATTCAAGAGCGATCCTATTAGCAGCCCATTCATTTTCCCCAAGGCAGTTCAGTCGCTGAAATTCACCCACTGTGCCTTGTGACTATGAGTGATACTCTGGGAAGTATTATTTATGATCGGATACAAAAAAAGATTTAACAAAGATTTCACAGGCAACCCGATACTGAAGACACGATTTCCAAATCGGACTGGGGAACAGGCTGGGCTGGGTTTTGCCTTAGACCTTCTCATAGAGATGGAATTTTTTTCATCTCACTTGCCCATTCACAAAATTGGGGGGGTGGAATTTAGAGATTTGAAATGCCCACTAAATAAAGGGGCTTTTTAATGCTAATTAACCCACTTAATCCCTTTCTGAGACTAGTACTTTCAACAGCTTTAACATAGAAGAAGAGTGTAATAAATGGGGGGTGACGATTGAAGAAAGTGACAACCGAACATACCTTGCCTGAGCAGAGGGGGCTGTGATGCTGGGTAGAGATTCAGGAAGAGCCGACATTCAAAAGAAAACCGCCGCTATGAAATGGAAATAAGTTTCTGTGTCTGGCTCAAGTCCTTGTTTGATGGACGACTAGTCCCCTGCCTTGTACAAGGGTGCTGCAACTTCATTCACTTGCTCTTGTAGAAGTAGTTTTACACCAAGGAATGGAAGTAAAATTGGGCTCAGTCATTACCAAAGCAGTCACTCTTTTCTCCCCCAACGCCCCTACCCCACACCCCCACCCCACGCCCGCATGCCCGCGCACAACCACACACACTTACCTTTTTAAAGACAACATTTTCTTTCTCAAAGACGATGTAATTTCCAAGGCGTTCCAATGTTTGGTATGTATGTTACCCTCAGGACCTTTTTTGTTATGAGGGTCCGCTAACTCACTGGCTGATCATAGTGTGAATGATGGAATCAGACTGACCTGGGGTAGAGCTCAGGCTCTGCCACTTACTGGTCTTAGTCGTTTCCCTTGTAAAATGGAGCTGATCATGGTGTATTCCTTGCTGCTGATCAGCTGTAGGAAAAGTGATGCTGCAGTGAAAATTAAGCACTGTCCAGAGCAGGGAGGTGAAGAAGTCTTTTTTGTAACGGGCCAGATAGTGAATACTTTCAGCTCTGTGGGCTACCTGGCTACTGCTGCAACGGCTCAATGCTGCCATTGTAGCGCAAAAGCAACCACAGAAAATGCACAAATGAATGTGTGTGGCTGAGCGCCAAGAAAATTTTATTTACAAAAACAGACAGTGAGCTGCTGTCTTGCCAATGGGTTTCAGCCCCAGACAAGTTCACTATGGATTCAATGAGACCAAGGAATGACAATGGAACGTTCTTGGGGTGAAAGGGTTTATACCCAACTTTATTCCCATGGTGGCAGATCAGTCACTAGAATCCCGTCCACTCAGAGTGAGTCTGCATGCAGCAAACTGGTCTCTTCCTCTGGGCCTCTCTGCCCCTGCAGCCATCTTAGTCTCTGTCCTAAGTGATGCCACCACTCCAGTCTCTGCTCTCCTGTAGCCTTGCGGCCATGCAGCTGTGGAGCCGTGCAGCCACCCAGAGCACTGGGCAGAGCTCTTTATATAGAGTCAATAGCAACGCATTGCCCACACATGTGTAGTGAGATAGCTGCCCAGGGCCAGGTGAGAATCCTGGCCACAGGAACCTTCACTTTATCCACAGCTGCATTTGGCCCATGGGCAGTAGTCTAGAGCACACCTTTCTCCCTTATGTGATTCTAGCCTTATCATTACCAATGAGCCATTTTACAATTCTGTGTTTGGAAAGTAATTCTTGTCTACAAACATGCAAATTCTGTCCAATAGAGGTTGAAGTGACTTCCCTCCCCCTGTGGAAGAGATTAAGTTTGCCTCCGTTTGCACTTTCATCTCAATATTCCTGGTCTATACACATGTCTGTTCTTTGCATTCCCCTTGAACTGGTTGTAACATCTTACCAGTTCCCCCATTAATTAGGCAAATTAAATATTTAACATTGTTAAAGAAAAAATTATTCTGACACTTATTAAAACAGACTATTGCAATAGGAGTCAAGACTATTAAAATAGGGGAGAGAGATCAGGCTCAACTCTGAATTTGGCAAAGACATCTGGATATTTATAGCCAATGAACAGAGAGAAGAGGTCAGTGGATAAAAAATTATTAAGAGGAAACATCAGGGATGAGGGACACTGTGATAGATTGTTGCTGAAGGCAGGCCAGTTGATAAGGTACCAAGGGTGGGGGGTGAGAAATGTGATCAGCTCTCAAGGGAAGTGGGATACCAAGGGTGGTGGATTCTGGCTAAACTGACTCAGTGTGATTCTTGAGTAAGCAGGTCAAGGCCAGAGCCCCAAACTGGGGCCCTGAGGACTTAGAGGAGCCTGACTAGAGTTAGGTTAAGGAGAGAGTCTTTGTCAGTCAAGATGTATTCACTTTACATCTCTACAAAAGTCACAGTTGTACCTTTTTGAAAATTAACCTTTAATCCAGCCAACATGTTTACAGGAATTAACATAGCACACAGTAAGCACTCAATAAAGTTGGTGAGTTGTAAACTGCTGCTTTTGTTATGTTTATATGAATGAGAATTCCAGCAAGAAACAGAACTCAGCCCAGCTGGTTCAAATGAAGAGACTCTAGGGTAGGGATTACTTTGTGGGAAGGTTAAGGGAACCAGCAAGGGATGTTAAAGCACCAGAGACGATGATCTGAAGCCATGACCACTCCTATGCTGAAGAGGACAAGGGAAGAAAACCATGTCGCTAGACTGTCACTGTGTGTATGTGTGTGTGTGTGCACGAGTCTAGGGGAGTCAGCCTCATGTGATCACTCTCTATGACTCTTCTCCCAGAACTCTTGTGTGTTGAAGTAGTTGTACCTTGAAAGACCATCCTTATACCCTAACCTCCCCCCTTTCTATACACCTGCCTCTGCTGGTTTCTCAAGGGCACAGTGGTCCACAGACTGTCCCATGCAGGAAGAATCCAAAACTCAAGGGTGAAGTAGAGGGCTATGAGTGTGCCAACTTCAGAACCTCTCTGGCAATCTTCCTCTGCCTGAACAATCTCTCTCACCTCTATCCCTGCCTAACTAATCTTCCTCTTTAGTGCCTCAATTTAAAGGTTACTTCCCCCAGAGATGCCTTCTCTGACCTTCAGTATAAATTAGGTTTCTCCAGTTATTCCTTTCCTTATGCCTTATTTTTCTTCAGAAAGCTTATCATGATGTATGATCGTATAAGTATTTCCCAACCTGTTTATTGCTAGACTTCCTTTCTATAGACTACAAGGCTCACAAGAATGGAAACAGCATTTACTACCAATAACCCAGTGTTCATCACAGGCACTGACATGAGGTGATAACCAGTAAATGTGTGTTGAATAAGTGAACATGTGAATAAATGAATTAAATTAGATGAATGAAACTAGTTGCCCTTCAACCTCATGTAGCAGCCTTCTCTACCTCCAATGAGACTGTGGATAGCAAGATACCAGAGGGATAGTAAAGGATTTGGAAATCAGGATGGATTTTACAGCTGGTTCTGAGGACTTGGGCTCGTATTCTGAGTGATGTGGGATGCCAGTGAAGGGTGTGAGACATCTTTTGTTCCCCTTTCTACATCACCTAGCATGTCCTCCCATCCCCAGTGACTCAGGAAGCACACAGTAAATTTGTTGAAAAATGCATGAATGCACAAATGAATGAATAAAAACTTGATTTCTATCCCTAAAGAACTTATGAGTGCTGTGATAAGATACCATTCATATTCATGGAATTATTACAGAATTTCAGGAGTGGAGGGGGTGCAAGACACATGCCAGACTCCAACCAAATATTTGGTGAAACTTGATTACATTTATATATTTCGAATTGGTTCATTGTCTGCCTTATCGCCACTATTTCAATTATAAACAGCTTCCGAGCACAGCCCAAATCTACAACTGATTCAGATGCCTAGGGCCTAGTTCAGAGCCCAGTATCATGAGGTGTACCCTAAATACTCTTCCATTTCCCATGCTTCAGCAGGTTGAATTAATTTGCAATGCAGTGCATTTCACATGCCAGCCCTCTAGCTAGAACTTGGGTAACAGCTAGACCTACCAAATGTGATTCCCGTCATCTTGCATAGCCAAAAGAGGGCTCTGAGGATTCTGGTCTTGCCTTTAGTTGTGCTGATTCTCCAGTCCTCTCTGCTGGTGGTGGTGGGATAATGGTTGTTGGTCTGAAATAACTGGCTTTTCTGTACAACCTAAGGGCGGTACTCTAGGGGGGTGGAAAAAGTACTGAACTTGTTTTTAGATTTAGTGTTTCTCACTCATAAAATTAGAGGGTGGAGGGTGGATGAGAGAATTCCCAAGATCCGTTCCTGCTCTTCTATGATTCTAATTCCTGATGTGACATGAGAAAATGATTCCTTAAATGGCCACAATCCATCTTCTAGCTTCCAGAACACTCCTAAGCTATATATTTGCTGTATCTCTGGACCATTTCCAGAGATTTCAGATTTTGCTCATCCTAGAGGCTCTCTTTATTTCTGAGATGCCAGACCCTAATCAGTTTAGTAAGTGGGCTTATTTTTATTTTTCAGTGTTGGATTCCTGACGTCTGGAACAACTTCCTGTCAGATCCCAGAAGGTTCCCTCCATCCCAGAGTGTCTTCAACAGCAGCAAACAATTTACACTCACCTAGGACCCAGCATGCCTAAGATGTCTTGGGACATCTTACTGCAATTAGGAGAAAATAAAACCAGGAGCTCAGTCTGATGAAAACTGAGGTTGGAAACTAGTATTAAAATAGAAATCATTAATGCGGGCACAATGTAGCTGAAAGTGCCAATTCATGTGAGGTAGCATGCTTGGGAGGGCAAGGAGAGACTGCCAAGTAGGTATGTCTGCAGGTCTTTAGGACAGGACAAACTCAAGAACAACATGAAGCATCTATTTGTCGGTTAATGTGCCAGAGATTCTGATGAGCTGATAAAATAGGAGAAGCCAGTGAAAGCCTCCTGGGACAGTGCCCTTAAACCTCATTACTTTATAGGGCTAGTAATTGACTATTTTAGGTTGCATTCACCCAGATGCAGACTCTGAGGAAAGGATGGGAGTGTAGTAGTTTACTTAGAAAGTGATCCTAGAGAGCTCTTGTAGGGGCATGGGGAAGGGAAGGAAGCCAGTAAGGGGGTATTACTGAGCAGGGCACCACATGGATGCTGAGGCCCAGTTCTGCAGGGGACTTCTGGGAAACTGGGGAGAACACGCCCTAGAATGCATCACCTGAGGGACATGGAAGCTGGGGAATTTATCCTCCCATGCTCATCCCTCATTGGCTGAGGACTGCTCCTGGACCATCACTGGCCTCCCCTCCTGCAGGTAGACAGACAACCCAAAAGGGAAGAGCCATAGGTGCCTGAAGTAGGATGCCTTCAGCAGGGACCATAATGGTAAGTGCTGAGGTGATGGGGGTGGGACACTGAGCACCTGCTACATCCTTGACCATGGCTCACATTGCTGGCTAGTCAACACAATGAGTCAGGCGTGGGGGGAAATCATAGCATCTTAGAGATGAGTGCACCTTTCCAATCTCTAGCCCATCCCCCTCACTTGCCAGATAAGAAAATCAAGATTCAGAACAGCCCTGTCCAATAAAAATATAATGCAAGCCATAGATGTAATTTTAGTAGCATGTTTAAAAAGTAAAATGAAACAGGTGAAATAGATTTTAGTAGCACATTTTATTTAACCTAGTATGCTCAACTTTTATACTTTAACATGTAACCAACATAAGAATTATTACTGAGATATTTTCATTTTTTGGTACTATGGCCTTGAAATTTTCTACTTACGGCACATCCCAATTCTGGCTGGCCACACTTCAAGTGCTAACAGCCTCTTATGGCTTGTGTCTACCACAGCGGCCAGCACAAATTTAGGATATGTCCATCATTGCAGAAAGCCCTATTAGACTGTTCTGGTTTAGTTAGTGTGATTTGTCCCAAGTTAGAGAGCTTGTAGGTGGTAGAGGTAGTTGACAAGAAGCCAGAAGAGAACTCTGTGATCTCTGGTTAGGCTGGAACCCTGAGCTTTAAATTTTCCCCAAAATAAGAAGAGTAAGGGGTTCTTCTGGGGTCTTAACCTGTTGCATGCCAAGATTGACTTGGCTGATCACACAACCTCCCAGACATAAGAAGATCTGGAGGTCAGGTTCAGGTAGACCTCCCGAGGGAAAGGGCCAGGTCTCTCACCTGTTACTGTCCCCAGCCCAGGACCTGGCCCATCAGAGGCCCTCAAGAGAGCTCCACTGAATGTTGATTAGAAGCTCTCTATGGGTGGCTGTCAGAGAGCCATCAGTAGGTGTACAACAGCTGTGAGGTAGTCATGAGCATCATTACCATTTTAGAGGTTACTGGGTGAAAAAGACATGAGAAAACTGGAAACTGGTAAAGGGACAGATGGACTAAGGAATCTAATAGAGAATGAAGTGTCTCCCCACTCACCAATCTTTATTTAACATGTCATCCCACAAAGAGAGAAACAGAGGCACAGAGCAGCTAAGAGAATTTTCCAGCAAGACCATTGTGTTTGCCTGGAGTGAACTGCTTTGACATTGGGCCCAACACACACACTTAAGAGGAGGCAATTTGCCCAGGGTTTTATTCCCACAATAAATCTTATCATTTTCTGCTCCTTAGACTGCCTGTCTTCTCTTCTCTGCATCACACTAACAGCTCTGTTTCCCAGCAGCAGTGGTAATAAATGGTGTGCTCACAACGTAGAAGTTAAGGTTTCAAGGTGAAGCCTTTGGAAGCAATTCCTTTGTAATTTCATTTATGGCCATGCCATGTTTCATGATGCAACTCACTAACTCTGTGGGTGGCTCTGTGTGTGTTCCAGAGAAAGGGAGTGAGCTGCATCCCCACCCTCCCATCCTCACACACCCCTCCCGGTGGAATTTGAAAGGTAAAGCACCTCTGCGTTTTTAAAGGGAGATTTTCACGTCTTCTGGTGTACATGCAGAGCTGCCTACTATCCAGCCAGCCATGACAAGAAATGTGGGAGATGTGGCTCCTTCAGGAAGCCTCTTCTAAATCTCCTCTGCCTACCATAAGGTCACTTCCCTAGAACCTCTACAGCATTGACTGTCAAGCCAGGCCTCTGTCTTCTGTCCATAGACAGCCATTTCTCTTGAGGGGGACAACTAGGGAGGGATGTTATTTTTCTGCCCCCTTCCCTGATCCATACATACAGGCCAACCCCACCAGAGCTCTGGTAATTGGTTGACTGACTTAATGAATGATTGGCAACCTCCATCTTTAGTGTACTAAAATCATCCAATTAGTATGGCGGCTCTAGAGAGCAAACAATGCAACATGATTGGCCCACATCCTCCAAGAGGGGGCCTTGAGTCCTGTGACAAAGAAGGAAAGAAACTCTTATATATATATATATATATATACACACACACACACACACCACACACACACACACAAGAGATCCTTTGGGACTCCTTAAGGATATAGTGAGCATATTCTTTTTCTACATAGTGGATGCCAATAAATACTTATTAAATAAAATCAATGCAGGTGGCCACCACGACTTTGCTTATCCTGGGGAGGCTGCATGATAAAGTGGGAAAAGCATGGGCAACAGACCTGAGTTTAGTCATCTGAATGGACTTGGGCAATTGCCTTAACCTCTTAGAGTCTCAATTTCCCGATCTGTAAAATGGCAATGATAATATCTACCTCCTAGAGTTTTTGATGATTATATGAGATGCTCTCAATAAAACTTCTAGGAACCTAGTAGGCACATGAGAAACATCAGTTATTTTCTCCTCTGTCTGGAATGTTCTAGTTCACGTGTTAGACTCCCAGGCACCCTCCAAGGCTCACCTTGGACATAACCGGCCAGGAAGAGGTGATCACTCCTGACCTGCTTTTCTTGTATCTCTTCGGGCAGCTATTTTTGCGCTGCTCATCCCATATTGCAACGATTTGGGTCATTCCTCTGTATCGCTGAGGTCAAGACCAAGCTTCCACCATTTTGTATCCTCAGTGCTCAGCATACTGACTGGGAAGTAGGGGGCACTCAATAAAAACTTCCTTTTCCATGGAGGAAAAAAGATAAGGACACATATCAAAATGTAATAGTGGTTATCTATGGGCGGGATTATGGGTACTTTTCTTTTTGTTGAGGGGCTCATCTACATTTCTAAAAATGTTTTTCCTTACAGTGGCCATGTTTTATGTGAGAAACAAAATGATTCTGTAAAAATAAATACATGTATGCTCAATGAGAATATAAGCAGATGGATGGACAGATAAAAGGATAGATGTATTCAGTAAGTTTAAGCAGCTTCCATTCCTCCAGAACCTCAGTATCTGGGTCTGAGGCTGAGTCTGCTGCAGGGTGAGAAAAGCTATTTCTTCTCCCCACGAGCCTACTCCCTATTCCCTCCCAAATGGCTTTGAAGCTCTACTCCTTCTGTTCAAACTCACGTTTTCTGAGTACCGATTCCAGGAAGGAAAAATCACCCCTACTTCCACCAGGGTCTATGCCAGGACTCAGCAAACTTTTTCTACAAAGGTCCAGGTAGTAAATATTTCAGTCTTTAGAAGCCATAAGGTCTGTGTTCACAATTTCTCAACTCTACCGATATAGCATGAAAGGCTCACAAGAATGGAAACATGAATGAATGAGCATGGACATGTTCCCATCAAACTTGATATACAAAAACACAGCAGGCCAGATTGGCCCAAAGGCCATACCTTGCCAATCCCCTCCCCCGGGTCTATGATTTTGCCAGTGTTTTTCCCCTCCCTGGAAGACCCTCTCTCCTGTCTACCTGCTTAAATTCTATCCATCCTCTATCTTTCAATTCTAACATTACCATTTATCACCTACTGTGTCAGCCTGCTGTTATTACACTATAATTACATGTATTCTAGTAGGTGCTAGATAAATACTAACCATTTGCTGAGAAGTTTTTTACTTTCGTGGGGCTTTTTTAAGGGGTATGTTTTGGAATTTGCTTGGAAAGGTCTGAAATGGCAGAATGTAGATAATAAATATTCATAATAATAGTGTACAGGACATTAGCCTTATAATAATGTGGTCAGCCAAGTGATCCTCATCTTAGAAGAAAAAGACACACCAAAAAAAGTTAAAACAGCTCCAAAATTATTTCATGGCAGAGCAACAAAGAGAAGCCAGGTACTATGACTCAGTGTTTCATTCTTGAAGCAGTGTCCTTGCCTTGTTTCTAGAATCTGAAAGAAAAATAATAATAGAAATTTCTGTTGGACAATTTAAGACCCCAAGTGCAAAGGAGTTCTTAGTGCCTTTGGATAAGCTGGGGGTGATCAATGAAACCCCACCACTGGAGATGCTGAAGTTGCCCTTCTGAATTTGCTACCGCCCAGCAGCCTGCAGAAATATGCCTGGAGCTGCCGGTGCTTATGTCTGCTGCTCTGCCGAACTCTCAGCCGGAGCTCTTGGCTCCGTGAGATGGGCTAAGGTTTACGCGTCGGATCATGTGCCACCCCAGCGGCTCTCAGCAAATGCGACTGAGTAGTCCATAAATGGTACTTACTTGGTGGCAAAATGCTTGGTTATCTCTCCCTAAAAGAAGCAATAAGGAAAATGTACATTACGGTCACCATGCCACTGGTAACACAATTTCCTGGCTCTCAGACCACCTGCTGACAGAGCAGACCCTTGGAGAGCCGAGATGCAAAGCCTGTTGAGTCACAGTTGGGGCTTTTAGGAACATTTGACACCCCCACACTTTTCAGCAGTGGCAGCAGCCCTTTCTGTGAGCACACAGCATCTGGCCCCAGAGCCTCGGGAACTAAAGGAAGGGAATACATTCGACTAGAGCTTTGGCCTGGGGCTTGCAAACATGTCTCCTGTGGCTTCCTTTGGAATTACAGACTTAATGACTTACCTCTTCCTTCCCCTCCAGTCGTTCCCACCGTACCACACCTTTTTACACAGAGCTAGTGTGTTCACTCACTGTCTGTGTCCCTCACTCATTCATTCACTAGGTCAGCATATAGTGGGCAGTGCACAAATGCCAATACTTGCGATACTGCCGTGTAAAAGCCAGACGTGTCCCTACCCTTTCCCGAAATTACAGTTGAGCAGATGAGACTGACATTACACAAGAGCAATTGAGTGTGAGGAAGCTTTTGTGGGGGATGGTACAGTGTGCTGTGGGTAAGAGGACCATGGGACATACCATCCAAACCTGATGCTTTTGAGAGTAAAAAAGGTGGTGCTGTTAACAACTCTTCCAGAACAGCAGGTTAAGCTAGGGCTGCCCTGGGCCAACCGGTCATTCGGGTCCTCTAGCTTTGGCCCCGCCTCAAGGGACCTCAGTTGATGGGCCTGCTTCCCCTCCTCTCCCTTGGTCACTCTGTTCCTCCCTTTCCCCCCTCCTGCTGTTGCTGCTTTAGAGGGCAGCAGAATTAGGTGGCAAGAGTGATGGAGCCCATCCATCGCAGGGCTGTAAATCCAGGCCTTGGCAGTGTGGCTGGGCATTGATCTGTCATCATTTCTTCCTACTCCAGGTTACCTGGAGAGGAACATTCACCACACAGAGGCTCTAAATCTTCACTACTGATTCCAGCTCCCTCCCCATATTTCAAGAATGTGGCTGGGTCTCTGCTCCAGGGTGGCCTGTGATTTCCTACTCTAGCAATCCGAGGAGCAGGCTAGCTTTGTTTTTCCGGAAGCTCCATCTTCACGGGTGATGGACTTCCAAAAGCCCAAAGTTCAATGGTACGTCGGTGACCTAGAGGGCATCCCAAAGGCATAAATACCTCACCAACAACCTATCATTTTGTTCCACCTGGACGTCTGAGCTGTCGAAGATTTCTCTTTTCATTATCAAGGGTGGACTGACAAAACTGTGCCCTTAATGCCAGCCTTGGGGCATGTGGCAGATGCTAGTGAGGCTCTGTCCCCCAGCCCCTGGCCCACCTCTGAGTTCTCCTTTAGCCATAGTGGATACTTCTCAGCAGGCTGGTGGCTTCTCCTCATGAACACCCACAAACCCTCTGCCTGGGACTTCACCAGCCCTCCTGGAGCTTGCTTAACCCACACAGGGCAAGTCTCATCCAAAGAGGGACAGGAGACAGTGGGTGTGTAGCCAGGCTCCAAGGTGGCCCCAGTGATCCTTGCCTCCTGGTATTCATGCCCTTGGGCAGTCCCCTCCCACAGTGAATACAGTGACCTTTATAGCCAATGTAATGGAAAGGATAACATGTGGCTTCTCAGGTTGGCTCATAAAAGGCATTGCTGCTTCCACCCTGCCGCCTATTGACTCCCTTGCTCCGGGGGAAGCCAGCTAGCATGTTGTAAAGCCAAGCAAGCAGCCCTGTGGGGAGGGCCATGTGGTGAGGAACTGAGGCCTCCCGCCAAGAGCTGGCACTCAGCTGTGAGCCAGGTGAGTGCGCCATCTTGGAAGCAGATCCTCCAGCCATAGTTAAGCCTTCAGGTGACTACAGCCTGGACAACATCATCACTGCAAACTTATGAGAGGCCCAAACCAGAAAACCCAGCTAAGCCAACCTCAAATTCTTGACCCTTAAAACCGTGAGGTGTAATAAATGTTAACTGTTGCTTCAAACGGCTAAGTTTAGGGTAAGTTGTTATGCAGCGTTAATAACTAATATGGCGGGTAAGTACCGCAGCTTTCCCAGAAGCACATTCCACAAGGTTTCTCGAGCAGTCCTCAGTAGGTTCAAGCTGCAGTCGTCCACAGTGGTCATGTCCTGACCATGTGCCTTTTTAAATCTATTTTGGGGGCATTTTTCCGTCTGTGTCCCATTCTCTCCACTCCCTCAGTTCTGCTTCCTGCGATCATCTCCCTAATAAACTATCTGCCCTTGGGCCCTTGCCTTGGCGCCTGCTTTGAGAGAACCCAAACCAAGACAGAGCACATTGTTCGCATTCACAGACCAACTTTTCAAAGAAGTCTAGTGTTTGTAAACTTTTCTGTCTTAAGAAAACTCCTAAGTCTTTACCAGAAACAGCTCTACCATATATTGCAGTATTCCTCTGGTATGAAATGTCCAGAAGAGGCAAATCTGTAGACGCAGAAAGTAGGTGAGTGGCTGCCTTGGACTGAGGGTAGGAATGGGGACTGACTGCAAAGGGACAGGAGGGATTTTTTGGAGGTGATGGAAATATCATCATGACGGCTGCACAACTGTCTATAGATACTCAACATCATCAAGTTATTCACTTTGTGAATGACGGGTGACTTTTATCGTATATAAATTATGCCTCGATAAAGCAGTTTATAAACAAGGAAAACTGATTTTTATAGCTAAAACGTGTAGAGATGAGAGGAAAGGAAAGAAGACAGAGGAAAACATGCAGGAAAGGATTCTATTGCCAGCCAGTTTTGATCCATAAGAACTAGATTTACTAAAGACTCTTCCAAAATAAAACCAACATATTTGATACAGGATAAGTCATAATTAGACCAGCTATGCCTACTCAAGTACAGAAAGTGATATAAATGACATAATCTCATGCAGACTTTGACCAAAGAAGACTCCCCCAGATACACGACAACTGTGGTTTTAGGAACAAATATCCATGCCCAATATATAAGAATACTTCTAGGAAGCTTGTCTCAGGAAAGCCATCAGCAGGGACCAAGCCCTGTGGGGTATGAGGTGTGCTTGGGTATGAGCTAGTAAGGTTCTGGCATCTAAACCCCATGACGGAAAGGAGAAAAGCACCCATGGCTATCATCACACCCTCACAATCAGAAGACCTTAGGTGCACACATGTCTCTTCCTCCATCCCTCTTGCTGGGCTGCCAGAGAGAAGCAGTATCCCCAGGGAAATGACTCGTGTGGCTCATTCTAGGTACCTCCTTCCTTCAGATGGGCCAGGTCTCTGCCTGGCCAGTATCCAAGTTCAGGAGCCTGGGGCTGGGGAGGGCTGACATGGGGAAGAGGAGACTGATCTCTTAGTCCTCTACACATTCATTTACGGAGCTTGGAGTTCCTACAGTGTCCGAGTAAAGGCCTTACCTGGACTGTACTGATTTCCAAGTATGTTGGGAACATCTGTTATGGGTACGGGGGGGAAGATGTAAGAGACTCAAAGACACACACCGGCACAACACATACACATCATATACATATGCACATCAGCTACTTGGTTGTATCAGTTAGCTTTTGCTACATAACAAACCACACAAAAACTTAGTGGCTTAAAGCAACCACCGCTTATTTAGATCATGATTCTGAGGTTTGCCCAGGTGGTTCTTTTGGACTAGGATGAGATTTCTCATTTGCTTGCAGCCAGCTAGTGAGTTCTGTAGAGGCTGGGTCATCTAAGAGGGCCACACTCATGTGTCTAGTCTTGGCAAGCCATTGTCTAGCGTGTTGGGTCTTAGGGTCCTAGGAGACACAAGAGAGCAAGCCCTGATGTACAAGCATATTTCAGGCCTCTGCTTGCTTCATGTTTGCTAATGTCCCATTAGCCAGGTCACATGGCCAGACTAGACTCAAGGAATGAAGAAATAGATTCCACCTCTTGAAGGGAAGATCTGCAATGCCACAGGCAGGGGAAGTATTGGGGGCCATCATTCATATGATCTGCCACACTTGTTTGTTTTTGTTTTTTTAGATTCTCTTCTCATTTGAGATCTGCAGGTTGTCATTCTTCTTCTCACTTGCTGGAGAATGTGTTTCATTCCACAGCTGTTCTAGCAGCTAGAGAATATAATTTATTTTGAGATGAACCATTTTGCCCTGAGATTAATTAAACTCTAGCTCTTTCTCTTGAAAAGAAAATTCTCTGCTGCCCTAATCAGCTATCGACTGCTATGTAGGTGCCCCCAGAGTCTGGTTACAAGCCAAATATAGGACGCCATTGCAAGGAACCTGTTGACAGTATGGATTTGGCTCACAGTTCATGGTGGGCCTAAACTAAAGAAAAATGGTAGTGTCAAAGTCATGACAAAGGAGAGTAGGAAAGGGCATAAGAAAGTGAGCAGAGAGGAAGTACTTAGTTAATATAAAGGGTCTTGGTGTCACCATGGAGGAACACCCAAGCACATACCACTCACCACCTCAGCAAGAATTTGTAGCCTGGAGACCTTAGCTGCATCTTTTTAAGGGTGATTCAACTGCATATGGGGTTAAGTTTGACTAATCACAGTGGAGGGAAAATGCTCTGTGTTCAATTATACACTGTCATAGCCAGTCAGCACTGTTGGGGTCTGTGAAGGAGGAGGGGAGAGAAAAAAGACTGTGGGGTAGTGTAGGTGGGGAATAGCACATCTGGCTTCGGAGAATTTTCCAGGAAAAGAGAGAGATTTGAGACTGCAGGTTCAGCTCCCCACTGTGAGAAAAACATGCAGGGGGAGGAACAGGCCCCTTTGGTTCACTTCCCTCCTGCTTCACTTGGCTCTTAAAACACGTTCCGCTCTGGCTTAGCTTGGCATTACTCAAGGGTTCAAGAACTAGTAAATAACCCTCTTGCTCAAAGCCTATCAGACCACAGCACATGCACACACATGGGGCAGATGCAGGATAGCCAGAGTAGGAAAAAACTATCCATGAAGCCTGAAAAATATTGTTCTTCCCTCAAAGCATGGATGGAACAGTCCTCTAAGGAGCCCCCTGGGGGATCTGGGGGTTGGCTCTTTGGGGTCAAGGCTGCCAGTTGTCCATTACAATCCACTTTCCCCTGCTTACTGGGTACACAGATTGACTACATTTCCCAGTCTCCCTTGCAACGAGGCTTGAGTATGTGACTGAATTCTGGCCAGTAGGATGTGAGAGGAAGCAATGTATTCCACAGCCAGAACTAGCACTAAAGACAGTAGACATGTCTCCTCTGTGTCATCTTTT
>JAVSCE010012444.1:0-66368 GCA_032199065.1 Smutsia gigantea | reverse complement strand
AGGGGCTGGTGATATAAAGTGAGGCTGGAGAGGGGGTGGGAGCCAGTCCCCGCAGGATCTTGTAGGCTAAAGTGTGGGGTTTAGTCTTTATCCCTGGAGTTAACGGGGAGCTAGAGATGTTGGGTGGAGAGTGCTGGTGTTCAGATTTGCATTTCAAGAAGATCCTTCAATCTGCCGTATAGAAAATGGGACAAAGAGGACCGGGGAGTCCAGGGAGGAGGCTGCTACAGTGGTCTGGGCACTCCATGATGGGGGCTTGGACTGTGGTTGGGGAGCGGTGGGGGTGCAGAGAACCAAGGGGGTTGGAAACCTATCTGAGAGTAGAACAGACAGGTCTTGTGGATGGATGGGACTGGGCTGGGGGAGGGAGTCTGGGGGCACTACTGGCTGATGTCAGAGCCACTGTCCCTCCCTTGGTAATGTCTTAAAATACTTATTCCTGGGCCCACCCCAGGCCTATTGATTTCAGATTTCTAAAGATGGGATCCAGGATCTGCATTTTAAAAATGTGCTTCCAGGTTATTCCAAAAACCAGTCCACCTGTCATGGGCAATGGCCTAGAGTTTGGGGCATCCTGAATTGATTCCCCCATTTTATAGAGGTGGAAACAGGCCCTGGGAGGAGAAGACACTTCCAGGATCACACAGGACGAGCACAGCAGAAATAACTAGCATTGGACATCTGACACCCTGTTTTCCCATTCGTGGTTTCCTTTTAACCTGGAGAACCTTGATCCATCTGTGGAATGGTGGGAAGCACGGGCTTTGCCTTTGTAAAGACCTTGGTTCAAGTCCCGACTTCGCTGTTCCCTAGTTATGTGATGCTGGGCAAGTCACATCACCTCTGTTAGCCTCAGGGTCCTCACCTGTACATGGGCACAAAATGTGTGCCCCAAAAATGGTTGTGGCATTCGCATGTGATAATGTACCCAAGGCACCTGGCACATGGTCAATAAAGGGAAGCTCTGACTATTAAAGTTCAATCCCATCCCACCAAGGGCAGCCCAAGAGCAGGCAGGGGCAGAAGTGATCTCTGTACCCATACGCGTGTCTGTGCACATGAATATATGTGCACAGGCATGGCTGTGGGTTGGGATATTTTAAAGAGTTGCTTCCTCTGGCCAAATCACATCCTTTCCCCTCATGACCTATCACAATATCTAAAAGCCCACCATTAGAGCCACGTTTCCTGTGCAATATTCCACGATTTCCTTTGGTGCCTTCATGAGCACATAAGAATTTTGCAGTGGAGTACATAGAGGCCTGGGAGAGGAGAATTGACCGGCCCAGATTTTCATAGGCAGTAAGAGAAAGTAAGAGGATCCCATCCCGGGTGTGCTGCACTGCTCGCTGTCCTGTGGCTCCTGGGTCCCAGGGGGGCTGTGGTCGTTTGGTGTGGGAGCATGCACTCCCTATGGAGCCTGGGGAGGGGGGTGGGTGATGCTTGCTCCATAATCAAGGTGCAAGTGTAAGACCCAGAAAACAGGCCCTGCTCAGCCCCGGGATGGACGGCGACCCAAATACTCACAAGAGACCGGTCTTGATGCAAACAGCAAGAGGTTTATTGATTCCACCAGCGCGCTGGGGTCAAGACTCATGACTCACGCAGGAGCAGAGTCCGACCCCGAGCAGAAAACACAGGAGGTTTTAAAGGAAAAGGGACCACAACCAGGGGGAGGCAGGGGGGAGGTCTGCTGATGATTCAATAGCAAAAATATTTCAATTAGGGTCTCACAGGGCTTTATCTTCACAGTAGGGTCTCACAGGGCTTTATCTTCACAGTAGGGTCTCACAGGGCTTTATCTTCACAATCTATCAGTTTTGGGGAGGATTACCTAGGCACGGGTTTGCAAGCTATTGTGTCATTTTGTTCAGGCCGGTTTTTATGACTCAGGCCAAGGGTCAGAGCCTACTTAAAATTTTCCTATTCTTTCAGGTGGTTTTGGGGAAACTGAAACTCAGGCCCTCTGATTTCTGAGGCTTTCTGGGGCCTGTCATGGCATTAGTTTGGTCCTTTCATTCCCCACTTCTTCTTATGTATAGTTCTAATCATAGAACTAGAGTTCTATATTGTTAAAAAATTCTTTCTCAGAATTAGGTACGGACTAGTAATGCTGTCTTAACATTAAAATTTGTACTGCACTAATCTGTTCTCTAATAAAAGTTACTAATTTGTTCAGGATGCAAGGGCCAATAGTGAGTAACAAAAGCAAAATTAGAATAGGTCCTAAAAGGGAAGATATTAGAGTAGTAAACCAAGGAGATTTACTAAACCATCTTTCAAATCATCCTTGCTGAGACTCTCGGTCTTGCACGTGTTTATCTAGCCTTTCCTTCAACTTAGACATGGAGTCTTTTATGATTCCAGAATGATCTACATAGAAGCAGCATTCTTCCCTCAATGAAGCACACAGTCCACCATCTTTTAAAAACAACAAATCTAGCCCTCTCCTATTCTGCAATACTACTTCATACAAAGAAGTCAGGGATTCCTCTAGTTTGGAGATAGATTGTTCTAAGGCTCGTAAGTCCTCATCCATTGCGGCTCTCAACATCTGGAAGTGCTGAGGCCCTTGTATCAAAGCTGCAGTTCCAGTACTTACTCCAGCTGCTACTCCGAGATGGTGTAAGCAAAGCTTAAGAGGATTATCAGTCTTTTCCACGTGCCAGGACTCATTTTCTTCTGCCTTTGGTGCAGCTTTTAGGTGGGAGGCGTGGATCCAGGCAGCTATTCCTTCGACCTTCACTGCAGTGGGAGTTGTCAGCAGGACTAGGTAGGGTACTTTCCACCAGGGTTCGAGATTCCCAACACGGTGTCTGCGTACGTAGACAGCGTCTCCTACTTGGAACTGGTGAGGGACGGTGGTGGTCTCAGTGGAGTAGGCCTCTTTCAGTTGTTCCCATGCCTGCTGGCGAACTACTTCTAGGGCTTTTAGGCGGATGAATAAGGGTTGAGAAAGAACATTAGGGTTATGTACGTTTCCTGTTCCCAAAAGGGGGAGTGGTCCTCCACATAAAAGCTCATAGGGGGTTAGTCCAAGACACCCTGGGGTGTTTCTTACCCGGAACAGGGCAAAGGGAAGGAGAGCTGTCCAGTCATTCCCGCCGGTCTCTAAGGCTAATTTAGTCAAGGTCTCTTTTAGAGTTCTGTTCATCCTCTCTACCTGTCCTGAGCTTTGGGGTTTATATGCACAATGTAATTTCCAATTAAACCCCAGTTGTTTGGCCAGTCCTTGACTTACCTGAGCAACGAAGGCGGGCCCATTGTCAGATCTGATTACCTTAGGGATTCCAAACCTGGGAAAAATTTCTTCTAATATCTTCTTGGCCACAATGTTGGCAGTTTCTGTCTTAGTTGGCTATGCCTCTACCCATCCTGTGAAGGTATCTTCAACTACGAAGCTGCTGCCATCCGTGAACCAGGTGGTACCGTTAGACCAGGGGGTGTCTGTAAGGTCACTTCTGACTCCAGTTTCCTCAGCCAGTATGTCTGCACAAGTGTGAACAACTGGCTCCTCAGTGTCCTCAGGCAGTAAGGTAGCGGGTTAAGGAGGGCAGGCTGGCCAAAAATGATTCTCTCTGTCAGCAGTAAGCTTTGGTAGTGGGTCATGCGAGTATTCGTCATCCACCAATCAGGAGGCTGGCGGATAACACTCTCTAGGGCATGGGCAGCAATTACAGTCACCTGTTGTCCCATAGTTAGTTTGTCAGCATCCTTGATCAGGATCGCGACTGCCGCAATGGCCTTTAAGCAGGATGGCCATCCGCTGGCCACTGGGTCCAGTTTCTTTGACAGGTATGCCACCGGCCTCTTCCAGGGTCCCAAGGCCTGGGTAAGAACTCCCCTGGCTACTCCCCCTCTCTCATCTACATAAAGGGTAAAAGGCTTGGTTCAGATCTGACAAGCTCAAGGCCGGTGCTGAGAGGAGGGCCTTCTTAATCTCGTCGAAGGCCTGTTGGTGTTCTTTTTCCCATTGAAACTTTACCCCTTCCTTGGTTAGGGGGTAGAGGGGGGGCTGCCAAGGTAGCAAAGCCTGGGATCCAAAGTCAGCAGAAGCCAGCAGTGCCCAGGAATTCACGTACCTGTCTAGATGTCTTAGGTACTGGAATCTGTGTGACAGTCTTCTTCCTGGCCTTGGTCAGCCATCTTTTCCCTTCCCTTAAAGAGTAGCCCAAGTAGACTACTTCTTGCTTACATAGCTGAGACTTCTTTGCAGAGGCTCGGTACCCCAGCCGGCCCAGCTCAGAGAGGAGGCTTCTGGTCCCTTCAAGCAAATCATCAACATACTGGAGGAGAGTTACCTTGGAATTTGTGGCCCGAAAGGGGGCCAAGTCCCGGTGTAGCGCCTCATCGAAGAGGGTGGGAGAATTTTTGAATCCTTGAGGTAATCGGGTCCAGGTCAGTTGTCCTTTTTGCCCAGTGTCCGGATCCCTCCACTCGAATGCAAAGATGGGTTAACTTGATGGGTGTAATCTCATGCAGAAGAAAGCATCTTTTAACTCCAGCAAAGTATACCAGCCCCTTTCTGGGGGAGAGAGCTGAGGAGGTTATATGGATTGGGCACCATGGGGTGAATGTCTTGGACTCTCTTGTTCACCTCCTGCAAGTCCTGGACTGGCCTGTAGTCCACTGTACTGGGCTTTTTGACAGGTAGCAATGGGGTTTTCCATGGGGAGCAGCATGGCACCAGGATTCCTGACTGTAAGAGCCTCTGAATATGGGGGCAAATGCCTAGTCTGGCCTCCTGGCTCATGGGGTGCTGGCACACTGCTGCTGGGGTGGCACAAGCCTTCATTTCTATCACCAGAGGCGGAACCTGTTCTGCTAAGCCCGTTCCCCCTGTTTCCACCCAAACTTGGGGAGATTGTCTCAACCAGTCTTGCATATCTTCAGGGACTGACTTCTCAGTGAATATTCAATATTCTTCTTCTAATTTTAAACTTAAAACAACGGTGGGGTTTTCTTGCAGGGTGACCTCTGGCCCCGATGGGGAAAAGAAAATCTGAGGTCTCATTTTGGTAAGGAGGTCTCTCCCTAACAGGTTGGAGGGGCAGTCAGGTATAACTAGAAATGAGTGGGTTACCCATCCCACACCTAAATCTACATCTCTTCGGGTAGTCCATGAGTACAGTTTTTTTCCTGTGGCACCCAGGACTAGGGACTTTTTGTCTTTCAATTTTCCCAAGGGTTCTAGTAACACAGAGTGTTCTGCCCCGGTATCAACCAGAAAGTCCACTGGTCGCCCCTCCACCTGTAAGGTTACCCTGGGCTCAGGGAGGGGATCCGAGCTCCGTCCCCTCTAATCTTCTTCATCTAGGGTTAACACTTTTGGGTTTCTGCCCTTCCTCCTTGGGCACTCTCGGGCCCAGTGCCCTCTCTCCTTGCAGTAGGCACATTGATCTTTGTCAAGGGGTGGTCTGCCCATGCTTCTCGTTGTCTTCTGGCCCCTGTTGCTCAGGTTCCCTACCTGCCTATGCCCTTGAAATCCTCTTTCTTTCTCTCATACCACTGTGGCCAAAATTCTAGATAAGTTTTTCTCCTGTCTTCTGTCTCTTCTATCCTCCCTTTCCTCTCTCTCTCTCTTCTGCCTTTCTTTTTTCTCTTCCTCTGTCTCTCTTTTGTGATACACTTTCTCAGCCTCCTTCACTAGGTCCTGTAAAGTAAAATTCTGCAATCCTTTGAGGCGCTGCAGCTTCTTTTTTATATCAGAAGCTGATTGCCCTATAAATGCCATAGCTACGGCTGCCCGCTGTCCCTCAGAGGTGGGATCAAAAGGAGTATAGCGCCTGTAAGCCTCCATGAGGCGCTCAAGAAAAACTGAAGGCGGTTCAGTGGGCCCCTGAAGAATTTCTCTTACCTTAGCCAGATTAGTGGGCCGTCGCGCAGCCCCCTTGAGACCTGCCACCAGAGCCCGGCGGTAGACAGTCAACCTCTCCCTACCTTCTGGAGTGTTGAAGTCCCAGTTGGGTCGAGTCAGCGGGAATCCAGCATCTATCACATGGGGAAGTTGGGAGGGTTGCCCATTGTCTCCTAAAACATTTTTCCGGGCTTCCAACAGGATTCTCTCTCTCTCTTCCGTGGTGAAAAGAGACTGCAACAGTTGCTGGCAATCATCCCAAGTGGGTTGGTGGGAGAACATGAGAGACTCTATTAATCCAGTAAGTCCTACAGGATTTTCTGAAAAGGAAGCATGATTAGCCTTCCAATTATATATATCTGCAGAAGAAAATGGCCAATACTGCATGAGTTGGACTCCCGGGGGGGGGCAGCACGGGAGGGCCGTAAACTCTAAGTGGGAGGGTTACAGTAGAATCCAGCCCCTCCCCAGGAGGGGCCCCTCTGCGACTTTGGGTACCCGCCGCTGGGCCCCCCGCTGCTGCTGGTAAAGGGGGAGCATTGGGCCCTTCTTCTTCCCTTTCTTGCACTACCGGCTGAGCAGGTTGTGGCTCAGGGGCTGGAGCAGGTTCTGCCGCCTGTTCAAGATAATACGGGGGAGGGCAAGGTTCCAGCCATTCGGGAGGGGATTCTACTTCAGGATATATTTTAGGTTTCCGGGTTCCTGCAGTTCTGCTTCTATTTAGTACCAACACTTGAAACTTTGGTTTAGACATACTGGAAAAATAAGAACTTCAGACAAATATGAATATAAAGTTTATAAAATGGGTAATTAAAAGCTTTTAAAAAATAGCAATTTAAAAATGGAAAAAATTTTCTTTGATTAGATAACCAGATTAAGTTTAAATTGGTTTAGACTAGACCTTAAGGTTTTAGAAAATCTTTGGTTTAAAAATCAAGACTATTTCTCAAAGCTAATCTCATAAAATATCAAAGCAATACAGAAATAAAGTTGCTAAAAGGTTAAGAGGTGCCTCAGTTTTAAAGATAAAAGTAAACATCAGTTTCTCCCTTATAATTACAATTATTGAAAGATTTTCTATATTCAGTTGTATGTGTTCATCTTTAAAGTTATTTCTGAAGAAATCTTTTCTTCAATTACAACAATGAACTATTGCAGCTCAAACTGGAATGGTACAAGCAAAACAACTTCACACTTTAATAAGTATATGAAAAAGATATTACCCATAGTATGATACACAGTTTCAGTAGGGTCCCATCTATCCACATTTTAAAAAGACTTATGGGAGGAAGGGGTAATATATAACAATTTATTGACTTACAGGAGAGTGCAAGTGAGGGAGCCTTGCTGACAGTGTACTGCTGGCTTTACATACCTGCTCCATGCTGACTCCCCAACCCTGCAGAAACAGTGCAGTCTCTCAAATCAATTACATTTCCAAAGAGAGAAACAGAGAGAGAGAGGGAAGGAGAGAGGCTTGATAACTTGGGTGTGGGGGGAATCAGTGGCCCATTAACTGCAGTGGAAAAATACAGTGCAAAGTCAATCTTTGGCCCCTTTAAAAAACACTGGATACGAACTGAAAAAAAAGCAAATGCTTCCAGTTCTTACAAGAGAAGCTTTGCCTGTTAAGAAAGCTTATTGCCAAAGTATACAAGAAGCTGCCTAGTTTATTAAATCAACTGTCCAGCTCAAGCTGAAGGTGCATACATTTTGTAATCCAATTTTAAAAAGTTAACAATAAATTAACAACAGACCTCTCCCCATACACTGAAATGAAATTCTTACATTTAGAAAAATCTCCCTGTAAATGAATACAGGCAGGCCTGAATTTCTGAGGCCAGGATCACTTGGATTCCTCCCTCCCACCCCCATCTTCTGTAGCTGTAACACCTCTGCCATCTTCTGCTGCAGGGGCTGCCCAGGGATGGCAGGGATACAAGTCCAAACCCTCTACTGCTCAGTTGTTCACTTTAATACTCAGAGAAGAGAGGAAGACAGCTTTTGTTATGAGAAATTACTTTTACACAATATGGACAAAGAAGTACATGAGGAAAGGAAACAATCAAAACAGCAGTTTTCCTTATTGGTTACATGATGTAGGATTGGTGGTCAGGGTGAGAATCAGGTCTTGGCTGAAAAACAAGATTTTTAATTACAAAAATTAATTCTCTGTTAAAAGTACCCTCAGGAGGCCAACCTACATTGAAGACCGGCCATTCAGTCGAGCAGAGGGTCTGCCATTGTCTTTTTCTAACTTCTACAGACAAGTCATGGGCCCTATTCTTGACATCCGTCCAGCGGTCCAAAGTCAGAGACAAAGGGGTTGTCACAGTCTGTCCCATTTTGGTCGTTTCTAAATACAGAAAAACAGCAAGCCACAAAAAGACAAAAGACGCCAACAAACACTTTCCTCCTCTCGTTTTCCACAGACACAAGAGGTATTCAGACGGGGGAGGGTCCCTCCATAACCGGACCCTTTCCCCTTCCAACAGATTCAGACGGGGGAGGGTCCCTCCATTGAATCCGCTCAAACCGGACCCTGTCCCCTTCAAACAGACGGGCGGAAAAATCCCCCATTTCACACCCAGGGGCGTCCCCCAGGGTTGCAGCTTGTGGCCCCTGGCACGTCTGCCTTACCACAGCTTTCCGTTCCCTTACGGGAGCGGCAAGCGGCTGCCAAACCGAAAGCGCTTTTCACAGACCCAGATACCTGACAGAACAAACAGGCGCCGGCGCACACAGAAACTTAAGGATCCTTCGCTTACCTCCAAGTGGGTCTCTGGAGAATAGGGTGGCCGCAGATCCCGGACGAGCCCCCAAATGTAAGACCCAGAAAACAGGCCCTGCTCAGCCCCGGGATGGACGGCGACCCAAATACTCACAAGAGACCGGTCTTGATGCAAACAGCAAGAGGTTTATTGATTCCACCAGCGCGCTGGGGTCAAGACTCATGACTCACGCAGGAGCAGAGTCCGACCCCGAGCAGAAATCACAGGAGGTTTTAAAGGAAAAGGGACCACAACCAGGGGGAGGCAGGGGGGAGGTCTGCTGATGATTCAATAGCAAAAATATTTCAATTAGGTTCTCACAGGGCTTTATCTTCACAGTAGGGTCTCACAGGGCTTTATCTTCACAATCTATCAGTTTTGGGGAGGATTACCTAGGCACGGGTTTGCAAGCTATTGTGTCATTGTGTTCAGGCCGGTTTTTATGACTCAGGCCAAGGGTCAGAGCCTACTTAAAATTTTCCTATTCTTTCAGGTGGTTTCGGGGAAACTGAAACTCAGGCCTCTGATTTCTGAGGCTTTCTGGGGCCTGTCATGGCATTAGTTTGGTCCTTTCAGTACAACATTCGAAAATCCATCAACAATCATCTACCACATCAACAAAAAAGAGGAACAAAAACCACATGATCATCTCCATAGATGCTGAAAAAGCATTTGACAAAATTCAGCATCCATTCATGATTAAAACTCAAAACAAAATGGGTATAGAGGGCATGTACCTCAACATCATAAAGTCTATATATGACAAACCCACAGCTAACATCATACTTAACGGCAAGATGCTAAAAGCTTTTCATCTAAGATCAGGAACAAGACAGGGATGCCCACTCTCTCCACTGTTATTCAACATAGTACTGGAGGTCCTAGCCATGGCAATCAGACCAAACAAAGACATACAAGGCATCCAGATTGGTAAAGAAGAAGTCAAATTGTCACTATTTGCAGATGACATGATACTGTACATAAAAAACCCTAAAGATTCCATTCCAAAACTACTAGAACTAATATCTGAATTCAGCAAAGTTGCAGGATACAAAATTAACACACAGAAATCTGTTGCTTTCTTATACACTAATGATGAACTAACAGAAAGAGAAATCAGAACAACAATTCCATTCACAACTGCATCAAAAAGAATAAAATACCTAGGAATAAACCTAGCGAAGGAAGTGAAAGACCTGTACTCTGAAAACTACAAGACACTCCTAAGAGAAAATAAAGAGGACACTAACAAATGGAAATGCATCCCATGCTCTTGGCTAGGAAGAATAAATATTGTCAAAATGGCTATACTACCTAAAGCAATCTACAGATTCAATGCAATCCCTATCAAACTACCAACAGCTTTCTTCAATGAACTGGAACAAATAATTCTAAAATTCATATGGAACCACAAAAGACCACGAATAGCCAAATCAATCCTGAGAAGGAGGAATAAAACAGGGGGAATTACACTCCCTCACTTCAATCTCTACTACAAAAACACAGTAATCAAGACAATTTGGTATTGGCACAAAAACAGACCCACAGATCAGTGGAACAGAATAGAAAATCCAAACATTAACCCAAACATACACAGTCAATTAATATTTGATAAAAGTGCCTTGGATATACAATGGGGAGATGACAGCCTCTTCAGCAGCTGGTGTTGGAAAAACTGGACAGCTACATGGAAGAGAATGAAACTGGACTACTGTCTAGCCCCATACACAAAGGTAAACTCAAGGTGGATCAAAGACTTGAATGTAAGTCATGAAACCATAAAACTCTTAGAAAAAAACATAGGCAAAAATCTCTTGGACATAAACATGAGCAACTTCTTCATGAACATATCTCCCCGAGTAAGGGAAACAAAAGCAAAAATGAACAAGTGGGAATATATGAAGCTGAAAAGCTTCTGTACAGCAAAGGACACCATCAGTAGAACAAAAAGACTTCCTACAGTAAGGGAGAATATATTCATAAATGACGTATCCGATAAGGGGTTGACATCCAAAATATATAAAGAACTCACGCACCTCAACAAACAAAAAGCAAATAATCCAATTAAGAAATGGGCAGAGGACATGAATAGACACTTCTCCAAAGAAGAAATTCAGATGGCCAACAGGCACATGAAAAGATGCTCCACATCACTAATCATCAGAGAAATGCAGATTAAAACCACAATGAGATATCACCTCAAACCAGTGAGGATGGCCAACATCCAAAACACAAACAACAACAAATGTTGGCGAGGATGTGGAGAGAAGAGAACCCTCCTACACTGCTGGTGGGACTGCAAATTAGTTCAACCATTGTGGAAAGCAGTATGGAGGTTTCTCAAAAAACTCAAAATAGAAATACCATTTGACCCAGGAATTCCACTCCTAGGAATTTACCCTAAGAATGCAGCAGCCCAATTTGAAAAAGACAGATGCACCCCTATATTTATTGCAGCACTATTTACCATAGCCAAGAAATGGAAGCAACCTGTGTCCATCAGTAGATGAATGGATAAAGAAGATGTGGTACATATACACAATGGAATATTATTCAGCCATAAGAAGAAAACAAATCCTACCATTTGCAACAACATGGATGGAGCTAGAGGGTATTATGCTCAGTGAAATAAGCCAAGCCGAAAAAGACAAGTATCAAATGATTTCACTCATATGTGGAGTATAAGAACAAAGAAAAAAACTGAAGGAACAAAACAGCAGCAGACTCACAGAACCCAAGAACGGACTAATAGTTACCAAAGGGAAAGGGACTGGGGAAAATGGGTGGGAAGCGAGGGATAAGAGGGAAAAAGGGGCATTACGATTAGCAGATATAATGTTGGGGGGGCACGGGGAGGGCAGTACAACTCAGAGAAGACAAGTAGTGATTCTATAGCATCTCATTACGCTGATGGACAGTGATTGTAATGGGGTTGGTGGGGGGGACCTGATGAAGGGGTAGTTTAATAACTGTAATATTGCACATGTAATTGTAGATTAATGATAATAAAATAAATTATATTAAAAAAAATCCTCATCTACCTATAAGACTCCTCAATAGCACACCACACCGGACTCTCTTGTCCCCTTCTGATGTGGTCTGGGAGCTCTATCCTCTCACTGTATTTCTAAATAAAAGCCTGTACCTTGCTTTCCTACCTTGAATGTTTGTGAAGCTCATTCTTCAGCTTTGTGAACAAGAACCCCGGCATCAGTAGGGGGTTTCTTTGCATGTAGTTACATTGCTCTGCCTGCAAATATACTGCCTTGCTTTTCTGGAGGCCATCACCCTACTCTGACTACACCCACGGTCCTTGTGTCTGTTACATCCTTTTCTATCAGTCTCAGGACTGAGGGGAACTATGATGAAGAGATCCTTTCTGCCTCATTTCTTATCTGGTTATTTTGGAAAGAATGAAGCACTAATTTTCCAATAAAAGAGAAATGCAGGAAGCTCAGAGGACAGTAGCTTGCTTTGCATACAATAAAACAAAGACTTTGGAGTAGCAAGCTCTTCCTATCCTGGTAGTTGATTTATTTTCTCAGCTATCATGCTTTCTTTGCAGTTCCACCTGTTAGGCAGGAAAGTAGATATGAGGGATGGTAAGAGAAAAAGGCCAGAAAGTCCACTAAAAAGACCCAAAATTAATCAAATAAAACTCAAAAAGCCAGGAGCAACTTCGCCTGGAATGTTTGAATATCCCAGGTAAAGGAGAGTACATTAGCATGGCCCATGTCTTTATTGTGTTAATCATGCAGGCCTAGCTTATTTTTTAAATTTTTACCTATAAGAATATAGGTGAAGTTCTTCCTCCTTCTGGCCCTAATTAAGTAGTTGGTAACCTAGGCAACTAATTTAGCATGCAGACCCAGTTGTAGTCAACATAAAAAAATACAGTAAGAGTTAAGTAATAACTTACTCTATAGTGAACAGACAATAATTCAGCCCACCTTGGGGCTGGGCAAGCTGTCTGTTTGATGATCCCAGACCAAGACGCCAGTATCGCAGGGAGAAATGAGGGCAGGAAGTTCCTTGTGTTAAGTTAATTCTAAGTATTCAAAAACCACTCAACAAGTCTGCACCCCCAGCCCTTAGTAACATTTCCTAAAGAGTCCTTAAAAGGTGGAATCCCCAGCCTTTCAGGGTGCTTGTCTCCCTGAGGTCACTGACACTTCTAAGTGCATAACCTTTTAACTTTAAACTCTCTTTTTCCAACCTTTCAGGGTGCCTCTCCTTGCTGAGGTGGCTGTACTTTCTCTCTAAGTAATTGTTGGGGGGAGTGTTGTGTATTTTCCTCACTCCTTGTCTCTGCCATGACAAAGAATTGAAGGGCAGAGACACAGCAGTGAAGCAGAGCAAAAGTTTATTTAACGTTACTTAAAGACAGAAATGCAGCAGGCAACCTCAGAGAGCAAAGGCACCCTGAAAGGTTGGAGAGAGAAAGTTTAAGATTAAAAGGTTACACACTTAGAAAGCGTGGGCAACCTCAGAGAGACGGGTGCCCTGAAAGGCTGGGGGTTCCCCTTTTTAAGGATTCTTTAGGAATGTGACCAAGGGCTGGGGGTGCAGACTTGTTAAGTGGTCCCTGAATACTTAAAATTAACAACACAAGGAATGTTCTGCTCTGATTTCTCCCTTGGATACCGGTGTCTTGTTCTGAGAGCATATCAAACAGGCTGCCTGCCCAGCCCTCAAGGTGGGCTGAGTTATTGTCTGTTTGCTAAAGAGTAAGGTAAGAATCTTACATTTTTAACTTCCTGAGTATTAAAATAAAATCTTTAAGATCGAATACTTCCTGCCTTTCACTGTGTTGTTTACAGCTGGGCCTGCATGCTAAATTAGTTGCCTAGGTTATAAACTACTTAATTAGGGCCAGAAGGAGAAAAAAAAACAGCATGTAGGTAAAGGTAAAAAAATAAACTGGGCCTGATGATTAACACAAAAAGACATGGGCTGTGCTGAGGTACCCTCGATCTTCTGGGGAATATTCAAACATTCCAAGCCAAGTTGTTCCTGGCTTTTTGAGCTATAATTTATTAATTTGGGGGATTATTTAGTGGACTTTCTGGCCTTTTTCTCTTTCCATCCCACTCATACCTATTTTCCTGCCTAACATAACTTTAAATAAAACGTTTACTCTGCTTCACTACTCTGTCTCTGCCCTTCAATTCTTTGTTGCAGTGGGGAAAAGGAACAAGGAAAATACATAATGCTCCCCCAACACAAAGAACAACAAAGTGAATTCAGATATACCAGCTTCTCTTGTAAAACAGCTTTCCTGTAATTGACTTGCGTTTTCTCATTATTAAATGCACCAATCATATGAACTCCTTGAAGTGCAATAGAAACAGCAGGAATCTGTGCTAGGTTGTATTGACAATTTGTGGAGATTATATTGAACACACAGAGTAAATTTTCTGTGTTGAATATTTATAGAAACAATATTTTGTGGTCTTTTCAAGCATAAGCCAGAAATACATTTGGGCCCAGTACTTGCAGTTGCCGTCTTGGTATAAAAAAACCATTAACAGATAACTAGTATCCAGTGTTGATGCCGGGGTTCTTGTTCATGAAGCCGAAGAGTGAGCTTCACAAACACTCCAGGTAGGAGAGGAAGGTACAGGCTTTAATTTAGAGATAAAGTGAAAGGCCAGAGCTCCAGGCTCATGCCAGGAGGGTACAACAGAGTCCGGGGTGATGTGTTGTCCAGAGGGTTTTATAGGCAGATGAGGATTTTTCGAGAACATGAAGAAAGCTTAGGGGTGTGGACTTACTAAGCAGTCCTAGAATATTTACAAGTAACAACATAAAGAATTTCTTGCCTTGATTTCTCTCTGGGATCCCTGCATCTTGGTCTAGGAACATATCAAAAGGCAGCTTCCCCAGACCCCAAGGTGGGCTGAGGTATTGTCTGTTTGCTAAAGAGTAAGTTAAGAATCGTGTTTCTTAAACTACCAGGGTGTTAAAATGCAATCTTATCTTTAAGGTGGAATCCTTCCTGCCTTTTACCATGTTGTTTACAGCTGGGTCTGCATGCTAAATTAGTTGCCCACTTTGCAAAACCACTCCATCAGTTGTGAAAGAGCAAAGACAGCACATAGGCCTGGGCCTTTCAGAATGCCTAAGGGAATCTTACACATGATTACAAATGATCAGCATAATGAAAACATGTGCTACACTTCTTTATTTGGGGAATATGAACTTATCTCACTGAAAAATGACCCTAGAGCTTAATGTTTAACACAGAGTTTTGGTAGGGGGTTTCCTTGCATGTAGTTACATTGCTCTGACTACAAATAGGCTGCCTTGCTTTTTCCAGAGGCCCCAACCCTACTCTGACTTCCCTCATGGTCCCTGTCTCAGTGTCAGGAAGACATATTTTGCTCCTCTGAGAAAGTTTATAATAATATACAGTATATGTGAGACAGGGACCATGGGTGTAGTCAGAGTAGGGTCAGGGCCTCTGGAAAAAGCAGGGCAGGATATTTGCAGTCAGAACAATGTAACTACATGCAGGAAAACACCCTATCAAAATTCTGTTTAGACATTAAGCTCTAGGGTCATTCCTCAGTAAGATCACTTAATGTTCCCCAGATAAAGAAGAGCAGCACATGTTTTAATTATGCTTATCATGTGTAAGATTCACTTTAGCATGCTAAAAGGCCCAGGCCTATGTGCTGTCTTTCCTTTTTCAGATCTGATGGGGTGATTTTACAAACTGGGCAACTAATTTAGCATGCAGACCCAGCTTTAAACAACATATCAAAAGGCAAGAAAGAGTCTATCTTAAAGACAAAATTACATTTTAACACCCAGGATGTTTAAGAAGTAAGATTTTTAACTTACTCTTTAGCAAACAGACAATACCTGAGCCCACCTTGGGGGCTGGGCAGGCCGCCTTTTGATATGCTCCTAGACCAAGATGCCAGTATCCCGGAGGGAGATCAGGGTGGGAAATTCCTTGTGTTAAGTAATGCTGGGTGTTCAGACACCACTTACCAGGTTTGCACCCTGAAGCTTTTTTCATGTTCTCAAAAAATCCTCGTTTTGCCTATAAAATCCCCTAGACAATGCAGCACACCGGACTCTCTTGTCCCCTCCTGGCATGAACCAGGAGCTCTGTCCTTTCACGTCATCTCTAAATAAAAGCCTGTACTTTGCTCTCCTACCTTGAGTGTTTATCAAGCTCATTCTTTGGCTTCGTGAACAAGAACTCTGGCATCATATGTATATGTACTAAACAACTGGTCAAAAGTGGTTTTTTGTTTCCCCAAGGGGAATGACTGGCTTTGTAGTTATAATTTTTTTCCTTATTTATTTTACTTAAAACTGATAAGAGTCTAAGAGTTGTATCAAGTTCCTATGATTCTGTCAGCGAATTCAAGCATATTTTTATTAGTTCTTGTCAGTTTAACTAGTCCTTTCATTTGTTTCCATTTTTAAGGTACATTTTAACTCTATTTTAAATCATTAGATATTTTAAGAAAAGCTGCAATGAGAGAAGGTAAGTATTATTTTTCAGGAGGAACTAATATCTCTGGCTAAAAATCTGTCCTTTTTTATAGTTTATATATCAGTTATTTTATTCAGTTTAATTTCAGTCAAGTAAAAAACTATAAAAGAATTTACTATAATTGAAATGATAAAAAGGTTTTGGTGCAGTGGTGGTATACCAGTTTGTGGAATTTTTAAATACTCTGCTTCCATTTGAGGCTGTTTGGAAAATTCTTTTCCTAGTAGTTATGTCATTTTAAAATGTCATTCTTTACCCTGGAAATAACTAATCCATCATAACCCCAGTGGTATGCATAGCTGGCTATAAAAACACCCTTTGAAGGTTAAATTTTAATGAAATAGATCACGAATACACAAAGCAGTCCTTGTGTTTTCCTTCACTTTTACAAATCTTAATGGAAGTGTGTTCAGAAATTAAACTTTGTGCTGGTCACACTTCATTCTCTTGGGAGTTTTCACAAGTAATATATATAAAGTAAAAAGCCTGTAAACCATTGACGCTGACACTTTTCTGTTCATCAGTAAGTTGTCTGACAGTGGCTGAATGTAACTTTAAGAAACTGTTTTCAGGAGCTAATCTTCTTTTTTTGGTATGATTAATAGGAAATCACATGGGCAACATTGTGGTTACTAGATTCCCCCATTATCTACCCCATCACATATCCCATTACAGTCAATGTCCATCAGAGTAGTAAGATGCTATAGACTCACTAGTCTTCTCTGTGCTGTGCTGCCTCTCACATGCCCACCTGCTACATTATGTGTGCTAATTGCAATACCCTTTATTCCCCATCTCCATCCCTTCCCACTCACCCTCCACAGTCCCTTTCCCTTTGTTAATGTTAGTGCATTCTTGGGTTCTGTGAATCTGCTGCTGTTTTGTTCCTTCAGTTTAGCTTTGCTCTTATGCTCCACAGATTAGTGAAATCATTTGATACTTGTCTTTCTCTGCCTGTCTTATTTCACTGAGATTAATACCATCCATGTTGCTCAAATAGTAGGATTTGTTTTTCTCTTATGGCTGAATAGTATTCCACTGTATATATGTGCCACGTCTTCTTTATCCATTCATCTACTGATGAACTTAGGTTTATCATCTACTGATGAACTTGGGTTGCTTCCATTTCTTGGCTATTGTAAATAGTGCTGCAATAAATGTAGGGGTGCATATGTCTTTTTAAATCTGGGATCCTACATTCTTTGGGTAAATCCATAGGAGTGGAATTATTTGGTCAAATGGTATTTCTATTTTTAGGTTTTTGAGGAACCTTCATACTGCTTTCCACAATGGTTGAACTGGTTTACATTCCCACCAACAGTGTAGCGGGGTTCCCCTTTCTCCACTTTTGTGGCTCCAATCTATTCTATGTTGGCCATCCTAACTGGTGGGAGGTGATATTTCATTGTGTTTCTAATTTACATTTACCTGATAATTAGCAATGTGGAGCTTCTTTTCATGTGACTGTTAGCCATCTGAATTTATGTTTTGAAGAAGTGTCTGTTCATACCTTCACCCATTTTCTAATAGGGTTATTTGCTTTTTGGGTGTTGACACATGTGAGTTCTTTATATACTTTGGATGTTAACCCCTTGTCGGTTATGTCATTTACAAGTATATTCTCCCATACTGTAGGATACCTTTTGGTTCTGCTGATAGTGTCCTTTGCTATACAAAGCTTTTTAGCATGATGTTGTCCCATTTGTTCATTTTTTATTTTGTTTCCATTGCTCAAGGAGATACGTTCAGGAAAAAGTTGCTCACGTTTACATTCAAGATATTTTTGCCTATGTTTTCTCTTTTTTTAATTTTTAAAAATTTTATTCATGTATAACAAATAAACAGAAAAGTAGATACATCATAAGTGTACAGATGATTGACTTTTCACAAACTGAACACACACATCTAACCAACACCCAAAGCAAGAAACAGCATCACCAACCCCCAGAAATCCCCTCATGCCCCTTTCACCATTTTAACTTCAAGGGTAATCAGTATCCTGACTTTTAATAGTTTCATTTTGCCTGTTTTTTTAATTTATCAAATGGGCTCATATAGTATGTACTACATTGTGTCTGGCTTATTTTGATCAACATTAGGATTATGAGATTCATTCACATAATTTGTACAGTTGCAGTTTTTTCATTCTTATTGCTGTACCATATTCCATGTGTGACCACACTACAGTTTATCATTCTACTGTGATGGGCATTTGTGTTGTTTACATTTTGAGGCTATTACAAAAAGTGCTGCTACAAATATTCTCATACATGTCTTTTGCTGCCCATATATTTGCATTTCTATTAGGTACCTGTTAAGAAGTGCAATGGCTGGGACATGTGCTATATGCATGTTTAACTTTAGGAGATACTGCCAAACAGTTTTCCAAACTGATTTTACCAAATCATATTCCCACGTAACTATGAAAGTTACAATTTCTCCACATTCTCACCAGCACAGTAGATTTCACAGGCACTTTAAAGAAAGATAGGCCTTCATAGATTTAAATCATTGGTGTCTTCATTTGATCTTCATACATCTTAAGTTCACTGCATAACTTCTATCACTTTGAAGCTATTGAAGCATAACTCTTCCTTTAATAAATGATTGGGCTTCACAACCAATTTGTAAATAGATGCTTAAGTTAGTGAATTTGTTATCTAAGTGGATTTCCCTCGTTTCATATATTACCTATGTCATTTGTATATAAGCTACAAAATATATTCCATATGGAAAGACGGTTATTCTCAGCCACTGTAATATATATGTGTAACCAACAATACTTCACATTTGGTGACTGGAAGCTGCTGTTGGTAGCAGCCCTTCCTGCAGGTCGATGTTCTTCTTGGAACCACAATTTCTGTAAAGCAGTAAGAAGTTCAAGACCTCTTTCTAGGAAGTTAGAGATTTCTAGATAATGTCTGCTCACAGGAATAAAAATTGGCATTTTCTGGTTGGAGAGTGACTCTAATGATCAGGAACAGATTTCTCATATCATGCAACCCCTCTTATTTTGCTGTAAGCTTATCCTCTCATGCTGCCATCTTGGAAAAGCCTCCTACGTTTTCTTGTAAGAGTTTTATGGTTTAATGACTTAAATTCAGGTCTTCAATCCATGTTGAGTTTACTTTTGTGTATGGGGCTGCACAATAATCCAGTTTCATTTTCTTGCATGTAGCTGTCCAGTTTTGCCAAGATCAGTTGTTGAAGAGGCTGTCATTTCAGCATTGTATATCCATGTCTTATTTATTGTACATTAATTGACCATATATGCCTGGGTTTATATCTGGGCTCTCTAGTCTGTTCCACTGGTCTGTGGGCCTGTTTTTGCCATAGTACCAAATTGTCTTGATTACTGTGGCTTCGTAGTAGAGCCTGAAGTCAGAGAGCATAATTCTCCTGCTTTATTCTTCCTTCTCAGGATTGCTTTGGTCTTTTGTGGTTCCATATAAATTTTAGAATGTTCTAGTTCATTGAAGAATGCTGTTGGTATTTTGATAGGAATTGCATTGAATCTAGATTTCTTTAGGCAGGATGGGCATTTTGACACTATTAATTCTTCCTATCTATGAGCCCGCGGTGTGTTTCCATTTATTGGTATCTTCTTTGATTTCTCTCCTGAGTGTTTTGTAGTTTTCAGAGAATAGATCTTTCACTTCCTTGGTTAGGTTTATTCCTAGGTATTTCATTCTTTTTGATGCAACTGTGAATGGAATTATTTTCCTGATTTCTCTTTGGGCTAGTTCATCATTAGTGTATAGGAATGCCACAGATTTCTATGTATTAATTTTGTATCCTGCAACTTTGCTGAATTCAGGTATTAGATCTAGTAGTTCTGTAGTGGATTCTTTAGGATTTTTTATGTACAATATCATGTCATTTGCAAAGAGGGACACTTTAATTTCTTCCTTGCCAATCTGCATGCCTTTTATTTCTTTGTGTTGTCTGATTGCCATGGCTAGAAGCTCCAGAATTATGTTGAATAAAATTGGAGAGAGTGGGTATCCTTGTCTTGTTCCTGTTCTTAAAGGAAAAACGTTCAGCTTCTTGCTCTTAAGTATAATGTAGGCTGTGGGCTTATCATATATGGCCTTTATTATGTTGAGGTACTTGCTCTCTATATGCATTTTGTTGAAAGTTTTTTATCATGAATGAATGTTGAATTTTGTCACATGCTTTTTCAGCATCTACAGAGATGATCATATACTTTTTTTTCCTTTTTGTTGATGTTGTGTAAGATGTTGATGGATTTTTGAATGTTGTACCATCCTTGCATCCCTGCAATAAATCCTTCTTGACATAATGGATGATCTTTTTGACGTATTTTTTTACTTCAGTTTGCTAATATAATGTTGAGCATTTTTGCATCTATGTTCATCAGGGACATTGGTCTGTAATTTAATTTTTTTGTGATATATTTGCCTGGTTGTTGTATTAGAGTGATACTGCCCTCGTACAATTAATTTGGGAGTATGCCCTCCTCTTCTACATTTTGGAAACCTTTAAGGAGGATGGGTATTAGATCTTCACTAAATTTTTAATAAAATTCAGCAGTGAAGCCATCTCTGAGGCAGCAATTTTGTTCCTAGATAATTTTTTTATTACCAGTTCAATTTCCTTGCTTGTAATTGGTCTGTTCAGATTTTCTGTTATTCCTGTGTCAGCCTTGGAAGGTTGTAGTTTTTTAGAAAGTTGTCCATTTCTTCTAGGTTATCTAGTTTGTTAGCATATAGTTTTTCATAGTATTCTCTAATAATTCGTTGTATTTCTGGGGTGTCCAAAGTAATTTTTCCTTTCTCATATCTGATTCAGTTTGTGTGTAGACTGTCTTTTTTTCTTCATAGTCTGGCTAGGGCTTTATCTCTTTTGTTTTCTTGGAGAACTAGCTCCGGTTTTCATTGTTTCTTTCTACTGTTTTATTCTTCTCAATTTTATTTATTTCTGCTTTAATCTTTACTATGTCCCCCCTTCTATTGACTTTAGGCTTCATCTGTTCTTCTTTTTCAGGTTTCATTAATTGTGAGTTTAGACTCTTCTATTGGATTGTTCTTCTTTCCTGAGGTAGGCCTGTATTGCAATATATTTCCCTCCTACCACTGCCTTCACTGCATCCCACAGATTTTGCGGTGTTGAATTATTCTTGACACTTGTCTCCATATATTGCTTGATCTGTGTTTTTATTTAGTCATTGATCCATTGATTGTTTAGGAGCATGTTATTAAGCCTACATGTCTTTGCAGGTTTTTTTTCTTTGTGTAATTTATTTTTCATTTCATTCCTTTGTGGTCTGAGAAGCTGGTTGGTTCAATTTAAATCTTTTTAAATTTACTGAGGCTCTTTTGTGGCCTATTTTTGAAAATATTCCATGCTCACTTGAGAAGAATATGTATCCTGTTGCTTTTCGATGGAGTGTTTTGTAGATGTCTGTTAGGTCCATCTGTTCTAATACATTGTTCAGTGCCTCTGTCTATATTATTTTCTGTCTGGTTGATCTGTCCTTTGGATTGAGTGATGTGTTGAATTTTCCTAAGAAGAATGCATTGCAATCTATTTCCCACTTTAATTCTGTTAGTATTTGTTTCACATATGTATGTGATCCTGTGTTGCGTGCATAGATATTTGTAATAGTTATATCCTCTTATTGGACTGACCCCTTTATCATTATGTAATGTCCTTCTTTGCCTCTTGTTACTTTCTCTGTTTTGAAGTCTATTTTATGTGATACAAGTATCTCAACTCCTGCTTTTTCTCCCTATTGGTTGCAAGAAATACCTTTCTTCATCCCTTTATTTTCAGTCTGGGTAAGTCTTTGGGTTTGAAGTGAGTCTCTTGTAGGCAGCATATAGGTGGGTCTCATTTTTTTATCCATCCAGTGACTCTATGTCCTCTGGTTGGTGCATTCAGACCATTTATATTTAGGGTGAATATTGATAGTATGTACTTATTGCTATCACAGGCTTTAGTTTCATGGTTACCAAAAGTTCAAGGGTAATTTCCTTACTATCTAACAGGCTAATTTAACTCAGTGTGCTATTGCAAACACAACCCAAAGGTTCCTTTTTTTCCCTCTTTTTTCTTCCTCCTCTATTCTTTATATATATGAGGTATCATATTCTGTACTCTCTATGCCTTGATGACTTTGGACGTGGTTGATTTGATTTTGCATCTGCTTAGTAATTAATTTTTCTACTTTCTTTGCTGTGGTTTTATTCCTCTGGTGACAGCTATTTAGCCTTACAAGTATTTCCATCTATAGAAGTCTCTCCAAAATGCCCTGTAGAGGTGGTTTGTGAGAGATAAATTCTCTCAGCTTTTGCTTATCTGAAAATTACTGAATCCCTCTTTCAAATTTAAATCATAATCTTGCCAGGTAGCGTATTCTTGGTTTGAGGCCCTTCTGCAGCATTGCATTAAATATATCATGCCACTCCCTTTTGGCCTGTAAGGTTTCTACTGAGAAGTCTGATGATAGCCTGATGGGCTTTTCCTTTGTATGTGATCTTTTTTCTCTCTTTAGCCACTTCTAAAAGTCTGTGTTTATCTTTGATCTTTGCCATTTTAATTATTATATGTCTTGATGTTGTCTTCCTTGGGTGCCTTGTGTTGGGAGGTCTGGGCACCTCCGTGGCTTGAGAGACTAACTCTTTCCCCAGATTGGGGAAGTTCTCAGCAATTATCTCCTGAAAGACACTTTCTATCCCTTTTCTTCTCCCTTTTTCTTCTGGTACCCCTATGATGTGAATATTGTTCCATTTGGATTGGTCACACAACTCTCAATATTCTTTCATTCTTAGAGATGCTTTTTCATCTCTGTGCCTCAGCTTATTTGTATTCCTCTTCTCAATTTAGGTTCCATTTACCATCTCTTCTACTACATCTAATCTGCTTTTAAATCCCTCCAGTGTATGTTTCATTTCAGGAATGGAATTTCTTAATGATTGAATCTCCATCTTAAATTCGTCCCTGAGTTCTCGAATATTTTTCTGTACCACCATGAGCATGTTTATGATTTTTATTTTGAACTCTCAGGAAGATTGGTGAGTTCAGTTTCATTTGGGCCTTTTTCTGGTGTTTCTGAGATTTTTTGAATCAGGTTCCTTTGACGTTTCATATTTGTATGTAGCGCCCTCTACTGCACAGATGCTCTAACATCTGGAGCTGCTCAGCCACCTGAGGTGATGTTGGGGGATGCAGATGAGTGGCACTGGTGCCTTGGGGGAAGAAAGAACTGTGTCCTGCTTCCGAGCCTCAGGGCCTCTCTCCACTCTCAGTACCAGTGAGCCAAGCACACAGGTATAAGCCTTTGCATTTGTTGCTGCTGTAGGTGGGGCCTCCCTCTGGCTGTCCTGATGCCAGGGCCGTGCTGCTGGTTTTTGAGCCTTTTCTGGCAGGCTGAGAGGAGTGCACAGCATGCTGCATATCACACTGTGGGCTCTTGGAGCTGAGTAGCCAGCCAGGGGCATGAAGCGCCTGAAGCTCCTGCAGAACACGCCAGGACAACCGTGTCCACCTATCCCTTCTCCTGTGCAGCAAGCTCCGTGCAAACCCCACTCGTTCAGCAGCCTCTCACTGTTAGGAAGCCTCTTAGACCGCCTGCCTTTCCTTTTCCCAGAGAAGCCAGATGTAGATCCCTTTTCCTTCACAAACAGCTGGAATCTCAGTCTCTTCAAGTATTTTCTGCCTGTCTTAGCTTTCCAACCTCACTAATCTCCAGAGCCCTATGCAATTTAAGTTTGTGCTCCTGAAGCAGATCTCCAGGGCTGGGTGTTCAGCATTCCCAGGATTCCACCCCCTACCTGATCTGTTTCTCCTCCTCTCCCCATTGAGCTGGGGTGGGGAAATGGCTTGGATCCTGCCAGATCAAGGCTTTGGTATTACCCTGTTTCTTGAGATCTGCTCTGTTCTCCAGGTGTATGCAATACGATGCAGCCTTCTTTCCTGTTGTTCTTTTAGGGTTTGCTGTATTAACTGTATTTTCATATTATATGTGGTTTTAAGAGGAGTTCTCTGGCTCATCTCTCATGCTGCCTTTTTGAATCAAATCCCAAAATAATCTTTTTTTTAATTGCTGTAATTTTCTAAATATACTAATACTGTTGAATATGTAAAACAACAAGAAATCTTCTGCTGTTATTAACATTTACTATCTGCATCTTTTAGCTCAGGCAACTACTTCACCTGTTCATTTTGTGAGCAGATCTTTAAAAGGGCCACTTAGCTAACTGGGCTCTTTAAACAGATGTATTGGAGAAATTTATTATGTAATTTCACAAATTGCTTTTTTAAGATACAATTTCTAAAGCCTTACTCTGGCCAGAAGGGTTTCATACAAATTACAAAGCCTGCTGATCTAACAACATTGAACAGAGAATCACAACCAAGAATGTGGGAAGGCAACTGCAGTAGAAGTCGGTACATTTTTTGAGGGCTGAAACCAAGTTGTTTTTTTAATTTAAAGCTGTATGTTTGTAGCTTTCGTTATAAAGAAAATGAATACAATGAAATGGAATCAATTTTTACTTGATTTAGGCCACAGCATGAATAAGAAAATAGGTGAAGTTATTTGCATAAAGATGCAGCACTGGAATACTATATTGTGTTTGCCTTTACATTTTCAATTAAAAAACACATACAGTAAAAACAAACATTAAATTTCATACTGAAGCAAGTTATAGCATTTCTGTTAAGGTCCATCATAATCACACACTATTCACATTTGCACTGTAGTTAACAGAAGGATTTTTCAGGGAAGGGAATGTGGTGATAGTTCTCAGTTTACCTTTTACACTTAGTCCAGCTTCATGTACATAAAATGTGCTAAAAACTCACCAGAAGTTCACTATACTTTAAAAACATATAGGGTTAGCATTGAGGGAAATAGTGCACATAGGGTAAGAAAAGTAAACCATATAGAAAGCATCATAAGGTTGTCTGTTGGTTGCCTGATTTAAATGAGAGGCAGGTTTCAGTTGTAAATAGTGGCTGACTGCTCTCTATGTACATATTTTTTGGGATGGTTACCCCGTATTTTGTATATTGGAATAAAAATTCCTATAAATTATCATAACTGAAGGATAAATATTCAAAATTGTCTCACTTCTTAGTCATACAGCTTCTGTCTTGGAAACTTTAGAAAATTGCTTAAGACTGGAGCCATGAGATTTTAGGAAAAGGGAAAAAAGGAAATGTGTAATATATGGGTCTTGCCTCTAACAATTAGTATAGAGTTTTTTCTTTCCTTGAAGACAATACGAGGACATCACTTGCATAACGTACTACTCTTGCTACTTTTTTTAAAGATACTTTTCATTCAAGATTTTCCCATGATGTATTTAACAGGGAGCCGGGAGGCTAAGGCACTCAGGTCCTGCCTCTCCAGTGAACTTAACTGTGTGACCTTGGGCAAGTCACTTAACCTCTCTGTTCTTCAGTCTCCCAATCTTGGAAAATGGGAGTAATAGCTACCTCACAGGATTGTTGTAGGGATTAATTAGATATAATGTGTGTTAAGAATCTAAGGTTCTTGAAAAAATAGCCATATAAATACAAAATAATATCTTTAAAATGTGTTTATTTGGAAAAAAGAACACTAAATACAAGTGTGTGTGTGTGTGTGTGTGTGTGTGTGTGTTACTTTCAACTGGGTTCATTAGGAATAAACAAAACCAACTTTTCTTTATGTAGCATTAAAGACCTCACAAGAAAAGAATATTTATTTTCCTGAGATTAAATGCACAAGAAAAACACACAAAAATAGAGACCATGCCAAGACTGAGTTATAAAGTAATTTGTTTTTGATGGTGAATTTTGTTGGTGGCAGTCATCTCAGTTCTTTCCTCAGCATAGAAGTGGATTGAGTAGTGGAGTTAGTATCCATTTTCCCTGTGGAAACAAGATGGCTGCAGGGAAGTGGGGCATCTGACTGTCACACAGCCAAAGTTTTGTCCCTAGAGAAGATTATAGGGTGTCCAGGGAGAGACTGATTAGAGTTGAAAGTAGAGCTCTCCAAAAGCAGGGTGTCCTTCAGTGTCAGAAGAAATCACAATGTTGAGCTACAGGATTTCAGATAGGATTCAACCCAAGTGTTCCCCAGTTCTGCTTCTGTATTCAAAACTTAAGTTCTGTTCTCCCATGAGAATTGGAAAAAAAATCCAAGTTATAGGATTAATACTCTTTTTAGGCTTGCATTGTCACAACAAAATCTGACAGATCAGATGAATTACAGAAAAGAAATTTATTTCTCACAATTCCGGAAGCTGGGAATTCCAATATCAAAGTGTCAGCAAGGTATGTTTCATTCTGAAGCCTCTTCTCATGGTTTATAGGAAGCTGCCATTTCATTGTGGGCTCACATGACCTCTTCTTTGTGAATGTACACACTGAAAGAAAAGAAACTCTTTGTTGTCTCTTCTAAATGAGGACTCCATCCTTATAACCTGATTTAATGGTAGTTACCACCTAAAGACCTTTATAATTAGACCTTTACATGAAAATTTGCAGAGACACAGTGCTCTTCTACCACCAGTACTCGGATCTTCCAAAAAAATCCGATTTTGGTAGTAGATAGGAGTGGGGCTGGAACTGTGGCAGACGCTCAGGCAGGATGAGGAGAGATATCCTGATTCCATCTATTAAGCCCATAGACTTCACAGGTAAGTGAATTTATCTTAAAGGCAAGAGAAGAGGGAGAGACTCCATGGAAGAGGAGTCTATGGGTAAGGGCTTAAAAGCTGAGAAGGGAGGAAAAAAGTATGCAGCTTACCACAGTGGAAACCAGTGTGACTTTAATAGCTGAGTGATCCTTAATTGTTTTGAATCTCATATTTTTAAGTATATAAATATGAATATTAATGTATACCTTGGCTGTCTTGCAAGATGTCCTAAGAACTTGAAACACAATAGTTGCCAAAATACTGCTTTGTATAATAGTATTCTATAAAGGATAGTTACTTATAGGAGAAGGATTAAGGATGGCGGCATGAGAGATGAGACAGAGGCTTCCTCCTAAAACCGCATATAATACGAAATATAACTGATACAATTACTCCTGAAAGAGCAACAGGAAAGAGGACTGCACCAAACTGCATACACCTGGAGACAAGAGAAGACCTCATGGAACAGGGTAACATACAAAAGCGGTGGCCTGGTGGGATCCAAGCCCTTCCCCCACCCCAGGATATGGGCAGGAGGAAGAGAAACGAAGCAGGGAGTGGAGACCTGGGACGGCTGATACCTAACTCTGGAGATCTGCTCTGGGAGCATAAACCTGTATTTCATGGTGCTGGCACGATACTCTTGTGATTACGGGGTTGGAAAGACAGGCAGAAATTCTGGAGAGACTAAGAATTTCAGCTGCTTGTGGAAAGCAGAGATACATATCCAGCTGCTCTCGGAGAAAAGAAAAGTGGACAGTCTGAGAGAACTTCCTAACAAGGAAGCCCTTAGCAAGAGGGCTGCTAAAGGGGCAAGGATTGCACAGAGCTTACTGCTCAGGAGAAAGGACAGGCAGACAAAATTATCCATGTGCACTCTACCCAGCTGGTTGGGAGCTTTCACAATCTTCAGGTGCTCCAACTCCCTGGTTGCCTACACAGCTCCAAGAACCCCTTCCGTGATAGGAAGCCTACTGCAAATTTCTCCTGGCCAGCCGCACCTGGTTTGCAAACCAGAAAGCTCTATCCTGGTGTTAGGCCAGCCAGAGGGAAGATCTCTCTACAGCAACTACAAACGTAGGTATAGAGGCTTATACCTGTGTGCTCGGCCCACTGGTTCAGGCAGTGGAGACAGGCATACCAGCTGGGAAGCAGGAAACAGCTCTTTCCACCCCTCAGGCACCAATACCATTCCCCTGCAACCCCAGACATTGCTTCCAGGGCTGAGCAGCTCCAGAGAGTAGAGCTTCTGGGCACTAGAGGGCGCCATACACAAATATGAAACACCAAAGGAACCTGGTTCAGTATAAAATTATTAATACAACTCCTGAAAAAGAAGTAAATGACATTGACCTCATGACTCCCCTTGAAAGGGAGTTCAAAATAAAAATCATAAACATGCTCATGGAGGTATGGAAAGATATTCAAGAACTCAGGAATGAATTCTGCTCAGAGATAAAATTGTTGAAGAGCACAATGGAGGGTATTAAAAGAAGATTGGATATGATGGAGGAGACAATAAATGAAATAGAAACAAGAGAAGAGGAATACAAAGAAGCTGAGGCACAGAGAGAAAAAAGTGTTTCTAAGAATTAAAGAATATTGAGAGAAATTTGTGACCAATCCAAAAGCAACAATATTCACATTATACGTATACCAGAAGAAGAAGAGAGAGAGAAGGGGATAGAAAGTGCCTTTCAGAAGGTTAATGCTGAAAATTTCCCCAATCTGGGGAAGGAGATCGTCTCTCAGGCCATGGAGGTGCACAGATCTCCCAACACGAGGGATGCAAGGAAGACAACACCAATACATATAACAATTATTTAAAATGGCAAAGATCAAGGATAAGGAGAGACTATTAAAAGTAGCCAGAGAGGGAAATAAGATCACATGCAAAGGAAAGCCCATCAGGCTATCATCAGACTTCTCAACACAAACCCTACAGGCCACAAGGGAGTGGCATGATATATTTAATGCAATGAAGCAGAAGGGCCTTGAACCAAGATGACTTTACCCGGCAAGATTATCATTTAATTTTGAAGGAGGGATTAAAAAATTCCCATATAACCAAAAGCTGAGAGAATTTACCTCCCACAAACCATCTATATGGTGTATTTTGGAGGGGCTGCTATAGATGTAAGTGTCCCTACAATTTAATATATGTCACCAGAGGTAATAAAACCACAGTAAAGAAAGTAGAACAGCTAATTACTAGCAAATGGAAAATTAACTATCCCCAAAGTCAATCAAGGCATTGTCAAACAGTACAGAATATGATATCTAATATATAAAGAATGGAGAAGGAAGAAAAAAGAGAGAAAAAAAAAGAATCTGTAGATTGTGTTTGTAATAGCATATTCAGTGAGTTATGATGGACTCTTAGGTAGTAGGGAAGGTAAACTTAAACCTTTGGTAACCACGAATCTAAAGCCTGCAATGCCAGTAAGTACATACCTATCCATGATCAGCCTAAATGTAATGGACTGAATGCACCAATCAAAAACATAGAGTCACTGAATGAATAAAAAAACAAGACCCATCTATATGCTGCCTACAAAACTCTCACTTTAAACCCAAACACATACACAGACTAAAAGTGAAAGAATGGAAAGAGACATTCCATGCAACTAATAGGGAGAAAAAAGCAGGAGTTGCAGTACATAGATCAGACAAAATAGACTTAAAAACAAAGTCACAAGAGACAAAGAAGGACATTATGTAATGATAAAAGGATCAATCCAACAAGAAGATATAACCATTATAAATATTTGTGCCCCAACACAGGAGCGTCTACATATGAGAAACAAATACTAACAGAATTAAAGGGGGAATAGAGTGCAATACATAATAAATATTAGAGCAGAAATAAATAAAATTGATAAGAATAGAACAACAGAAAGGATCAATGAAAGGAAGAGCTGTTTCTTTGAGAAAATAAACAAAATAGATAAACTCGTACCCAGACGTATCAAGAAAAAATGAGACTCTACTCACATAAACAGAATCAGAAATAAGAAAAGAAAAATTATAACGGACAGCACAGAAATACGAAGAACTATTACAGAATACTGTGAAAAATTATATGCTAACAAAGTGGATAACCTAGAAGAAATGGACAACTTTTTAGAAAAATACAACCTTTCAAGACTGACCCAGAAAGAAACAGAAAATCTCAACAGACCAATTACCAGCAACTAAATTGAACTGGTAATCAAAAACCTACCTAAGAACAGAACTCCTGGACCAGATGGCTTCAATGCAGAATTTTATCAAACATTTAGTAAAGACATAATATCCACCCCCCTTAAAGTTTTCCAAAGAGTAGAAGAAGAGGGAACACTTGCAAACTCATTCTATGATGCCAGCATCACTCAAATACCAAAATCGGGCAAAGACACCACAGAAAAAGAAAATTACAGACCAATATCCCTGATGAACACAGATGCAAAAATACTCAACAAAACATTAGCAAACTGAATACAAAAATACATTAAAAGGAGATACATCATGCTCAGCTAGGATTTATTCCAGGAATGCAAGGATGGTACAACATTCAAAAATCCATCAACATCATCCACCACATTAACAGGAAGAAGGACAAAAATCACATCATCATCTCCATAGATGCTGAAATGGCATTTGACAAAATTCAACATCCATTCATGATTAAAACTCTCAATAAAATGGGTATAGAGGGCAAGTACCTCAACATAATAAAGGCCATATATGACAAACCCACCACAGCCAACATTATACTTAACAGCGAGAAGCTGAAAGCTTTTCCTTTAAGATTGGGAACAAGACAAGGATGCCCACTCTCCCCACTTCTATTCAACATAGTACTGGAGGTCCTAGCCACAGCAATCAGACAACACAAAGAAATAAAAGGCATCCAGACTGGCAAAGAAGAAGTTAAACTGTCCCTGTTTGCAGATAACATGATATTGTACATAAAATATCTGAAAGTATTCACACCAAAACTACTAGATATAATACCTGAATTCAGCAAAGTTGCAGGATACAAAATTAATACGCAGAAACCTGTGGCATTCCAATACACTAACAGTGAGCTAGCAGAGAGAGAAATCACAAAAACAATTCCATTCACAGTTGCATCAAAAAGAAATAAAATACCTAGGAAAAAACCTAACCAAGGAAGTGAAAGACCTATACTCTGAAAACTACAAGACACTCATGAAAGAAATGAAAGAATATGCCAATAAATGAAAACACATCCTATGCTCATGGATAGGAAGAATAAATATTGTCAAAATGGCTATACTACCTAAAGCAATCTACAGATTCAATGCAATCCCTATCAAAATACCAACAGCATTCTTCAATGAATGGTAATAAATAGTTCTAAAATTCATATGGAACCACAAAAAACCCAAACAGCCAAAGGAATCCTGAGAAGGAAGAATAAAACAGGGGTAATTATGCTCCCAGACTTCAAGCTCTACTACAAAGCTGCAGTAATCCAGACAATTTTGTATTGGCACAAGAACAGACCCACAGACGAGTGGAACAGAATAGAGAGTACAGACATTAACCCAAATATACACGGTCAATTAATATACGATATAGGAGCCATGGTTATACAATGAGGAAATGACAGCCTCTTCAACAGCTGGTGTTGGCAAAACTGGACAGCTACATATATGAGAATGAAACTGGATTACTGTCTAACACCACACAAAAGTAAACTCAAAATGGATCAAAGACCTGAATGTAAGTCATGAAACCATAAAACTCTTAGAAAAAAATACAGGCAAAAATCTCTTGGACATAAACCTGAGCAACTTCTTCATGAACATATCTCCCCAGGCAAGGGGAACAAAAGCAAAAATCAACAATTGGGACTATACCAAGCTGAAAAGCTTCTGTAAAGCAAAGGACACCATCAATAGAATGAAAAGAGATCCTACAGTATGGAAGAATATATTCATAAGTGACATATCCGATAAGGGGTTGACATCCAAAATATATAAAGAACTCATGCAACTCAGTAAACAAAAAGAAAACAATCCAATTAAAAAATGGGCAGAGGATCTGAATAGACACTTCTCCAAAGAAGAAATTCAGATGGCCAACAGTCACATGAAAAGATGCTCCCCATTGCTAATCATCAGAGAAATGCAGATTAAAACCACAATGAGATAGCACCTCACACCAGTGAGGATGTCCAACAAACAATAACAAATGTTGGCGAGGATGTGGAGAAAAGGGAACGTTCCTAAACTGCTGGTGGGAATGCAAATTAGTTCAACCATTGTGGAAAGCAGTATGGAGGTTCGTCAAAAAACTCAAAACAGAAATACCATTTGACCCAGGAACCCCACTCCTAGGATTTTACCCTAAGAATGCAGCAGCCCAGTTTCAAAAAGACAGATGAACCCCTATGTTTATCGCAGTACTATTTACAATAGCCAGGGAATGGAAGCAACCTAAGTGTCCATCAGTAGATGAATGGATAAAGAAGTTGTGATGCATATACACAATGGAATATTATTCATCCATAAGAAGAAAACAAATCCTATCATTGCATCAATGGAGCTAGAGGGTATTATGCGCAGTGTAATAAGCCACGTGAAAAACAATAATCAAATGATTTCACTCATATGTGGAATATAAGAACAAAGAAAAGAACTGAAGGAACACAACAGCAGCAGACTCCCACAACCCAAGAACAGACTAATAGTTACCAAAGGGAAAGGGACTGGGAAGGATGGTTGGGAAGTGAGGCTTAATGGGGAAAAAGTGGAGAAAAGGGGCATAACGATTAGCAGACATGTTGGGGGTTCGGGGAGGGCTGTACAACTCAGAGAAGACAAGTAGTGATTCTATAGCATCTCACTATGCTGATGGACAGTGACTGTAATTGGGTATGTGGGGGGACGATGAAGTGAGGTGTATAATAACCATATGTTGCACATGTAATTGTAGATTAATGACACCAAAATGAAAAAAAAGTGAAGTACTGATATATAGTAAAACATGGATGAACCTCAAAACATTATGCTAAGTGAAGGAAGCCAAGTACAAAATGTTACATATTGTATGATTTCATTTATATGAAATATCGAGAATAAATTTTTAGACAGAAAGTAAATTAGTGGTTACCTGGGTCTGGAATAGGTATGGGAATTACTGGTAATGGGCACAAAGTTTTTTTGGCGGGGGTGATGGAATTATAAAATCAAATTATAGTGATGTTCTGTAAATCTCTGAAAAAAAAATCACTGAATTGTAAACTTAAAAATAGTGAATTCTATGGCATGTAAATTTTACCATCAAAAAATAACTTTAAAAATATACAACAGCATTCTTCATTATGTAAATCATGGAAATCTGGATGTAAATGATGTGCACTTTAAGTACTAAAAAATAAAAGCTATAAATATGCAAGCTATATGTTCCACAACAACTATACAGCAAACTGTTAACATTTGCTGAACAACTTATCCCCGATTTCCACTATAATCAGAACATACTGCTATGAAAGCACCTCTGCTGCAAAGACAAGTTCCCTCCAATACTGTACATTCCACATCAGTAATAGTAAGAAGAAAAGGTAAACTGATGAAATAGAGGGAAGCTAGGAGAGGATGTGCAATGTTGATACCACTCTTCTATTTATAAACGTCCTAAATTTTTACCACTCTAAATAAACTACGAATGGAATATAGATTTGCTTTTCACGTTTACTCTATAGGGAGGTTTATAAAAGGTCTCACCTCTTAGGGTAGCTCAAGATTTTCACAACACACATAAAGGCATCCAACATTTGATTAAAGGTTAAATATTAACTCCTTTTAATGGTACCACATGTTTTAAAAGAAAAAGGTTGCCTTTGACTCCCAAACCAAGACTATCCTGCACTCCCTAAATATCAAAGGCTTAAAGGATCAATGTATGCAAATCACTTCAAAACACCACCTACAGCAAAAGGTGGAAAGTCAAATAAGTTTTGTGTTTCTTTTTACCTCAAAATAACAATGACTAACATTATTGAAAATGTCTTATGTATACAGCATATCCTAATCACTTCACAGATACTGATAGCTTCAACAATCATATGAGGCTAGAACTGTCAACATGTAACAGCTGAGAAAACTGAGACTTAGTGAGGAAAGTTTAACCTGCTCAAGGTCATGCAGTTCACAAGTTAAATGCACAAGGCACATAAACCCAAGGCTGAATCCAAGTAGTGAGTTATATTATTTTGTGCTCTTGTTTAATATAATAAACTTTATTATAATATGAATAATAAAAGTGTTTAACATTTCCTGCATAGAATTGCACATTTTTTAGATATAATGGCATAAAGGTTATGTTTGTTAAAGAGTCCCTTCATCTTTTTGTGACATACACATTTACAAATGAAAACCTGGGATTTCTATCAATAATGCAGAAGGGTGATGTATATAATATATGATAGGCCATGTGTTGAGAATTGTTGAAAGTAGATGATGGGTTCACAGTGATTCATTTTATTTTGCTTTTGTAAGTTTGAAACTGACCATGATAAAATGAAAAGATTAAATCTTTAAACATGCCAATACTGTAAAAGAGAAAGCTACAATCCTTTCAACTTTTTGTGCATTTAGCAACATTTTATTTCAAAAACAAAGACAGAAAATACACTACACATAATTTTTTAATACACCTACCATCATATTCTAAAACTTTATGCAGAAATATCTGAGTATTTGATCTCTATATATATGACTGCTGAGGAAGAGAACAATTCTGACAAATGAATAACAAGAAAATACTTGTCAGGATTGGATTAAAGATGGCGGCCTGAGAGGTGAGACACAGGCTTCCTCCTAAAACCTCATATAATATGTAAATATAGTTAATACAACTAATCCTGAAAGGATAATAGGAAAGAGGATGTTGCCAGACTGCATACACCTGGAGGCAAGAGCAGCCCTCACAGAAAAGGGTAACTACTAAAGCTGTGGTCCTGTGGGATCCAAGACCTTCCTCCACCCCAGCTCACGGGCAGGAGGAACACGAATGGAGCAGGGAGGGAGTGGAGATGTGGGACTGCTGAATCCCTAACTCTGGAGATCTGCTCTGGGAGCACAAACCTACATTTCATGGTGCTTGCATGATACTCTCATCATTAGGGGGTTGGGAGTTTAGACAGGCAGAATTCCTGGAGAGACTAAGATTCCAGCTGTTTGTGGAAAGCAGGGATCCATATCCAGCTGCTCTGGGACAAAAGAAAGGCGGGCAGTCTGAAAGACTTCCTAACAAGGAAGCCCTTAGCAAAAGGGCTGCTAAAGGGGCAAGGATTGCACAGAGTTTACGGCTTGGGAGAGAGGACAGGGAGCCAAAATTGTCCTGGTGCTCAGGAGGAGAGCTTTAGCATATAGACTCTCATATGTAAGGAGGAAAAACAAATCTTCCTCCTTAGACTATCTTGAGATGCTCCAGTGCCCTGGCTGGCTATACAGTTCCAAGGAACTGCTCTGTGATAGGCAGCCTACTGAAACTTTCTCCAAGCCAGCCCCACCTACCTCGAAACCCAGCAAAACCTACCTGGCATTAGCCCCAAAACAGGGAAGATCTGTCTAGAGCAACTACAAATGCAAAGTATAAAGGCTTATGCCCGTATCCTTGGCCCACTGGTTCAGGCAATAGAGACAGGCATAACAGCCGGGAAGCAGGAAAGAGTTCTTTCCTCCCCCCAGGCACCAGTATCACTCCCCTGCGACCCCTGACATTGCTTCAGGGACTGAGCAGCTCCAGGGAGTAGAGCTTCTGGGCACTAGAGGGCGCCATATACAAATATGAAAAGCCAAAGGAACATGGTCCAGAGTAAAATTATAAACACAACTCCTGAGAAAGATTTAAATGATATGGACCTCATGACTATCCATGAAAGAGAGTTCAAAATAAAAATCATTAACATGCTCATGGAGGTACAGAAAGATATTCAAGAACTGAGGAATGAAATACTGTCGGAGATACAATCATTGAAGAACACAATGGACGGTATTAAAAGCACATTGGATACAGTGGAGGAGATAATAAATGAAATAGAAACTAGAGAAGAGGAATACAAAGAACCCGAGGCACAGAGAGAAAAAAGAATCTCTAAGAATGAAAGAATATTGAGAGAATACGTATACCAGAAGAACAAGAGGGAGAAAAATGGATAGAAAGTGTCGTTGAGGACGCAGTTGCTGAAAACTTCCCCAATCTGAGGAAGGAGTTAGTCTCTCAGGCCATGGAGATGCACAGATCTCCCAGCACAAGGGACCCAAGGAAGACAACACCAAGACATACAGTAATTAAAATGGCAAAGATTAAGGATAAAGACAGACTACTGAAAGCAGCCAGAGAGAGATAGGAACACATACATAGGAAAACCCATCAAGCTATCAACAGACTTCTTACAGGACAGAAGCAAATTGCATGATGTCTTTAATGCAATGAAGCAGAAGGGCCTTGAACCGAGAATACCTTATCCGGCAAGATTATCATTTAAATTTGAAGAAGGGATTAAACAATTTCCAGATAAGTGAAAGCTGACAGAAATTACCTCCCACAAACCATCTCTACACAGTATTTTTGGAGGAACTGCTATAGATGGACGTGTTCCTCCAGTTTAACAGCTGTCACCAGAGGTTAAAAAACCACAGTAAAGAATGTAGAACAGCTAACAACGAAGCAAATACAAAATTTAATTAACTATCCTCAAAGTCAATCAAAGGATAGACAAAGGGTACAAAATATGATAACCAATATATAAATAATGGGGGATGAAGAAAAAAGACGAAGAAAAAAAAAGAACCTTTAGATTGTGTTTGTAATAGCATACAAAGTGAGTTAAGTTAGACTCTTAGATAGTAATGAAGTTAACCTTGAACTTTTGGTAACCACGAATCTAAAGCCAGCAATGCCAATAAGTACATACCTATCAATAATCACCCTAAATGTAAATGGACTGAATGCACCAATCAAAAGACACAGAGTCATTGAATTGATAAAAAATAAGACCCATCTATACATTGTCTACAAGAGACTCACTTTAAACCTAAAGACATACACAGACTGAAAGTGAAGGGGTAGAAAAAGATATTTCATGCAACTAATAGGGAGAAAAAAGCAGGAGTTGCAACACTTGTATCACACAAAATAGACTTCAAAACAAAGAAAGTCACAAGAGACAAAGAAGGACATTACATAATGATAAAAGGGGTCAATCCAACAAGAACATATAACCATTACAAATACGTATGCGCCAGGAGTACTGACATATGTGAAACAAATATTAATGGAATGAAAAGAAGAAATAGAATGCAATGCATTCATTCTAGGAGACTTCAACACTCCACTCACTCTGAAGGACAAATCAACCAGACAGAAAATACATAAGGACACAGAGGCACTGAACACAACACAACAGATGGACCTAACACATATCTACAGAACTCTACACCCAAAAGCAACAGAATACACATTCTTCTCAAGTGCACATGGAACATTTTCAAGAATAGATCATATACTAGGCCACAAAAAGAGCCTTGGTAAATACAAAAAGACTGAAATTGTACCAACCATTTTCTCAGACCACAAAGGTATGAAACTAGAAATAAATTATGCCAAGAAAATGAAAAATACCACAGACACATGGAGGCTTCACAACATGCTCCTAAATAACTGAAGGATCAACAACCAAATAAAAACAGAGATAAAGCAATATATGGAGACAAATGAAAAAAATAATTAAACAACACAAAATCTGTGGGACGCAGCAAACGCTGTGCTGAGAGGAAAGTATATTGCAATACAGGCCTAACTCAGGAAAGAACAATCTCATATGAGCAGTCTAAACTCACAATTAATGAAACCAGAAAAGAAGAACAAATGAGGCCCAAAGTCAGTAGAAGGAGGGACATAATAAAGATTACAGCAGAAATAAATAAAATCGAGAAGAATAAAACAGTAGAAAGAATCAATGAAAGCAAGAGCTGGTTCTTTGAGAAAATATACAAAATAGATAAAGCCCTAGCCAGACTTATCAAGAAAAAAAGAGAGTCTACTCACATAAACAGAATCAGAAATGAAAGAGGAAAAATCACTATGGTACCACAGAAATACAAAACTCATTAGAGAATACAATGAAAAACTATACCCTAACAAACTGGATAACCAGAAGAAATGGACAACTTTCTAGAAAAATACAACCTTCCACGGCAGATCCAGAAACAGAAAATCTGAATAGACCGACTACCAGGAACAAAATTGAACTGGTAATCAAAAACCTATCAAAGAACAAAACCCTTGGATCAGATGGATTCACTGCTGAATTTTATCAAATATTTAGTGAAGACCTAATACCCATCATACTTAAAGCTTTCCAAAGAGTAAAAGAAGAAGGAATACTTCCAAACTCATTCTATGAGGCCAGCATCACTCTAATACAAAACCAGGCAAAGACACCACAGAAAAAGAAAATTACAGACCAATATCCCTGATGAACATAGATGCAAAAATACTCAACAAAATATTAGCAAACTGAATTAAAAAATACATCAAAATGATAATCCATCATGATCAAGTAGGATTTATTTCACGGATGCAAGGATGTTATAACATTCGAAAATCCATCAACATCATCCACCACATCAACAAAAAGGACAAAAACCATATGATCATCTCCACAGATGCTGAAAACGTATTTGACAAAATTCAACATCCATTCATGATAAAAACACTCAACAAAAAGGGTATAGATGGCAAGTACCTAAACATAATAAAGGCCATATATGACAAACCCACAGCCAACATTATACTTCAAAGTGAGAAGCTGAAAGCTTTTCCTTTAAGATCGGGAACAAGACAAGGATGCCCACTCTCCCAACTTCTATTCAACATAGTAATGGAGATGCTAGCCATGGCAATCAGAGAACGTAAAGTAATAGAAGGCATCCAGATTGGCAAGGAAGAAGTTAAACTGTCCCTGTTTGCAGATGACATGATAGTGCTCATAAAATACCCTAAAGAATCCACTCCAAAACTATTAGATCTAATATCTGAATTCAGCAAAGTTGCGAGATATAAAATTAATATGCAGAAATCTGTGGCATTCCTATACACTAACAATGAACTAGCAGAGAGAGAAATCATGAAAACAATTCCACTCACAGTTGCATCAAAAAGAATAAAATACCTAGAAATAAACCTAACCAAGGAAGTGAAAGACTTATACTCTGCAAACAGCAAGACACTCATTAGGCTATAAAAGGGATATAAAAGAGAAATTAAAGAGGATACCAATAAACAGAAACACATCCCATGCTCATGGATAGGAAGAATTAATATTGCCAAAATGGCCATCCTGCCTAAAGCCATCAACAGATTCAATGCAGTTCCTATCAAAATACCAACAAGCATTCTTCAAGGAACTAGAGAAAATCATTCTCAAATTCACATGGAACCATAAAAGACCCTGAATAGCCAAAACAATAGTGAGAAGGAAGAATAAAGCTGGGGGGATTATGCTCCCCAACTTCAAGTTTTACTACAAGGCCACAGCAATCAAGACAATTTGGTACTGGCACAAGAACAGACCTATAGACCAATGGAACATAATATATGATAAGCCATGGAAATACAATGGGGAAATGACAGCCTCTTCAACAGCTGGTGTTGGCAAAACTGGACAGCTACATGCAAGAGAATGAAACTGGATTATTATTGTTTGACCCCATACACAAAAGTAAACTCGAAATGGATCAAGGACCTGAATGTAAGTCATGAAACCATAAAACTCTTAGAAGACAACAGAGGAAAAAATCTCCTGAATATAGGCATGAGCAACTTCTTCCTCAACGCATCTCCTCGAGCAAGGGAAACAAAAGCAAAAATGAACACATGGGACTACATTAAACTAAAAAGCTTCTGTACAGCAAAGGACACTATCAACAGAACAAAAGACATCCTACAGTATGGGAGAATATATTTGTAAATGACATATCCGACAAGGGGTTAACATCCAAAATATATAAAGAACTCACATGCCTCAACATCCAGAAAGCAAATAAACTGATTTAAAAAATGGGCAGAAGGTATGAAGAGACAGTTGTCCAAAGAAGAAATACAGGTGGCCAACAGACACATGAAAAGATGCTCCACATCACTAATTATCAGGCAAATGCAAATTAAAACCACAATGAGATATCACATCACACCAGTAAGGATGGCCAGCATCCTAAAGACTAAGAACAACAAATGCTGGTGTGGATGTGGAGAAAGAGGAACCCTCCTACACTGCTGGTGGGAATGCAAGCTAATTCAACCATTGTTGAAAGCAATATGGTGGTTCCTCCAAAAACTAAAAATAGAAATACCGTTTAACCCGGGAATCCCACTCTTTATAGAGTTAACCTAAAGAATACAACTTCTCAGATTCAAAAAGACATATGCTCTGCTATGTTTATTGCAGCAGTATTTCCAATAGCCAAGATATGGAAGCAACCTAAGTGTCCATAAGTAGATAAATGGATAAAGAAGTGGTGGTACCTATACACAATGAAATATTATTCAGCTATAAAAAACAAATCCTACCATTCGCAACATTACGGATGGTGCTGGAGGATATTATGCTCAGTGAAATAAGCCAAGTGGAGAAGTACAAGTGCTAAATGATTTGCCTCATTTTTGGGGCATAACATTGAAGCAAAACTGAAGGAACAAAATAGTAGCAGACTCAAGAGACTCCAAGAAGGAAGTAGCATTTACCAAAGGGGGTGGGTGTGGGAGGGTAGGTGTGGAGGGTGGGAGAAGGCGATTAAAGGATATTATGTTTAGTTCACATGGTGTGGGGGTTAAGGGGAAAACAGTGTAGCACAGAGATGGCAAATAGTGAATCTGTGGCATCTCACTACACTGATGGACAGCGACTCTATTGGGGTATGGGTGTGGACTTGATAATATGGGTAAATGTGGTAACCATATAGTTTTTTCATGTGAAACCTTCATAAGAGTGTATATCAACAATACCTTTTTAAAAAAAGAAGATACTTGTCAAAAAGCAGCAGGCAGGATCCCTGCTTTTGCCACTTTGTTGGCAGTGGAGACTTTTGTTTCCTGTCTCTTAAGTCTTGTGACTGAAGTCATTTTCTCAGCAGAATACCTCTCACTCTATCACTATCACTAAGCTATACTCTTTTTTCAGTGATTAAATTACTACGAAAAGGATTAGTTTATGTCCACAATATGTATTCACTGTGATGGGTGAACAGTAGTGGTTGGAGAATCAATTAAATATCATATTGCCTGACCCAGAGTAGAGCCTAAAGGTTTGAATTTAATATAAATTAATACTAAAAAGCATGGCCCAAATTTAGTAACATTTTATGAATTAGTCAATAGAGCAAAAAAAATTATTTCTGAAATCTAAAGTAGGTATTGATTGGCTCAGTGGCATGCACGTTTTGTCTAGGACCAGCTGGTCTGTGAAAGACCACACCTGGCACAGGACCAATACACAATAAATACTCACTGAACAAAATCCCTTCTGATGACCCCGCCAGCTTTCTCATTTAGGTGCCAAAGGGCAGAATAATTAGGAAGCAGGAGAAAAGGGAAAAATCAAGCTCAGATAACTTTAAACTCAACAAAGCACTGTGAATAGACCATGGATTTTGAACAGAATATTAAATTACACAGTTCAGAGACCTCTACTGAAATATCTTGGGACCAGCCCATCAGGAGCATGAATGAAGAGTAGCACTTTATAAAGCCTTCTTTATGCTGAGCCAATTCTTAAATTTAGGCTTTTACCTTTCAGATTATTTAACTTTACTACTTTTATAGCCTAAGTGAGTTTTAATTATCCATTCTGTTTTTAGGTTTTAAATTTCTGATCCATAGTGTTTTTTCATAATTCAAATAGTGTTTAAGAGACATAATTCACACGTTGGCATGTTGATTAAAGTCTTCTGCTTTGTTCTTTTGGGGGAGTACTTCAACTTAATTGTTAATTACTTTTTTTAAAACAGCAATTTTGAATTGAATATTGCTTATGCCTCTGCATTTTTTGAGCAGGGGTTATGTTTCAGGAGGTCTTATAAGAATACTAATTCAAGAGTACTGTCCTCTGTCATTGTAGCAAAGTATAGCACATTGGCTACTTTATTTCTTCTTGAGGGGGCCCAATGATTTTGTGGCTCTGATTTTGCCTCACTAGTTGATAAATATCAAGGTAGTGTCTTGGGCATAGAGGAAAAATGATGAAGATTTTCAGAAAGAGTGATTGTTTTAGGTCTAGTCTCTTTAGTTTCAAGCATTGAAGCCAATGTAACAAACTTAAGCTAAATGGGAAATTTAATGAAAGAATTATGATGTATCACCCTACATAGAATGGCATCAGGCCTCCTTAGGTACTAAAACCAGGGTGGGAGGTAAAGCAGCTTGCTTGAGGTCAGAGCTGAAGAAGGGACAGAGGTAGGATTTGACCCCAGGTCAGTCTGAGTCTTTAATCATGACAACCCTGCTGGCTCTGCTTGTTTTCAGGGCTCCACAAACAGTGAAGAAGTCATTAAAAATGGAAGTGTTGCTTTGATGCCTCCTACCTAACTGGTGCTTTGTACTAGACGTGGTGACCACTTCAAAACTTAAATAATTTTTTATAAAGTCAACAATTTCCATAGTTTCTCACTGAAAGAAAAAATTGACTGTATGTTTCATGTTCCTACAAAAAATATTTTTTAAATATCTGTTGCCACAGTCTCACTTCTAGAATACGGCATTAGTTGATAGCAGAAATGATACTGCCTCAACTTATTAGAAACTTACTTGGCAAAACTCATATTTGACTGTGTAGATGAATCCTAAAGTTTGCTTTGTGGTATTTCTTTGGATTCTACAGATCAGATAATCTGCCAGGTGAGATGTGGGTGCTAGAGTAAGGCGCCACCTAAATAACACAAGAAAGAACTAGGATGGAAAGCATTTGTAGATATTAAAGTGAGAATGTGAGGTGGAGGAGGGGGTGATGGTGAATATTGTAATAAAAGTGAAAGTGTAATTTCAAAAAATGGAAAAATGTTCACGTTAAATAGTGACTTTTTACAAGTTTTGAAATATAGATAATAAGAAATCTACTAAAAACTGAGCTATCTCTAACCAGTAGGCAACTGGGAAACTTCAGGAAAAGGCTGATGGAAGAGTTTAATATATTTAATTGTAGAATTAAAAGTAAATGGTTAAAGTTTGAAGTGAAAGTAGATATAATGCAATGAGAAAATGAGAGAAGAGAGAAAAAATGTAGAATAAACCCACTGATGACTGAAACAGCAATACAGAGGAATCAAAGCACACCATTAAAAACTAACAAAGGATAACAGAATTTAAATAACAAAACAATGAATTGGGCCATTTATAAAAGGCATAAGTACTCAAGTACCAACTACACCTGCAGCAAAAACAAATACAAAATATCCAAAGAAACTTTTTTAATGAAAGCACAACACAAAGAAAAATATAACACAATGAACACTGAATTTATACCATAAAGTAATAGGAGAGAATTGAGATCAAATTCAACAGTCATTAAAGAAAATGATTTTTAATATGGCACATAAAAAAATGATCTGACTAAATCCTGTATGCAAAACATAACCTAAAACCAGGCAAATCAGAGAAGTTCAAAAATAAAGGGACAGGCAAAGGCAAATTAAGCAAATAGAAACAGTAAGAAACCAGGAATAGTGATCTGATACTGAACAATTCAAGTCAAAAAGCATTAAATATGACAAAGAGAAACACTGTTTAATGCTAAAAGCCACAACATGCAATGAAGATGTAACAGTTAAGAATACCTCTGCACCAAATAACACAACTATCTTTAAAAAGCAGAAACTATAAAGAATGCAAAGACACAGAAAAACAACTTTAATAATATATAAGACTAACACACACACAGTTAACTGAGAATAACTAAAAAATATAAACAACTTATATAACACAAATAAGGTAGATCTTGTAAGCATATATATCATATTATTACCTTGATAATAACAACCAAACCTTCTTCTCAAGTGGACATGAATACTGACAAGAAAAAAGCGATATGTTGGTCTTAAAGTAACAGTATATTTCATAAAATAAAAACAATACAATTCTAATAAAACATTACTAACAAAATTAAAACAGGGCATTCTACCTCAAAATTTTAAAACTTTCTACTATGAAACAACTCAGGCGAAACATGAAAGTAAAACCAAAATTCAATATTTTCTAAAAAAATATGAAAATAATACATTCACTGCATTGAAAAGAAGAAAATCTGTATCCTTAGGCACATATATCAATAATAAAAATAAATTCCCAATTCAAAATAAAGTAAATCAAAGGAAGACTTAAAGGTGGAAATAATAGGTAAAAAAGAAATTAATGAGGTAGAAAATTAAAAAATATATATCTAATTCATAAACCAAAATGGGGCTTTTTTCCTTTAAGAAAATGTACAATGTTAATTCAGAAAAGAACAAAATGAGAGAACACAAATATACAAAATAAGAAATATACCACTTTAGAGAAAAGACACACTTTCAACAATATGTGTGTGTGTAGAAAATACAGTTGGAAATAACCTGCACATCTGCAAATAAGAAAGCAGGTTGAATAAAGAATTCATATATCCACACAATGGAACAGTATAGAGATTTAAAAACTAATAAAGATCTCTATGAAATAATATGAATATCCAATATACATTGTTAAGTGGAAAAACCAAAGTGCAAAAAAATGTCTACAATGTGCTACTTCCTGTGTAGAGAGGAAAGAAGAATATATACATTTATCTGCTCATTTCATGCAGAGAAAGAAAAGGAAGGTAAGTGAGAAACCAGGGTAACTTCCTACAGGTAGTAGGGGAGATTGGATGGAAAGCAAGAGGGATTGGTAAAAGAGTAGAAGAGAGGGAAGGGGTGACTAACTCAGAGTATAGCTTTCTGTATAGGTCTGACTTGGAACCATGCTAGTGTTTCACATACTCAAAGAAACATAACAAGACCAACAAGGATGAATGGGGGGAAAAACCCTAAAATAGAAATATCTCAACAAACGTCAAACAGAAATGTCTCCAACGGCATTGCAAATGGCATACATAATTAACACTAAATGGGGTGATGAGGGGACAGGCAGGACTAACCCAAGTAACTTTTGAACACAGTATTTCTACTATATACTCTCAGACTAAAAATGAAAGAAAAAAATTGTAGATAAATACTGAATTCCAATAAATGTTTTTTTCCATGTTAAGGATTAGCAATTATGAATTACTTTCTATATATTATAGGGTTGAGCAATAGATAAATCATCTATGAATAACAGAAGCCAGGCTTCTCACTGTCAAATATGGGAAGAGCGAGGCTAGAAAAGGGATCCTGCAATGATGGTTGAAATGGGAAAAATTAACATGTACTCACAGTTTTTAACATACAGGGATGTGTATATGTGTGTGCACCTAGTCTGTCCCCTGATAAACTTCTGATGGTTAATTTATAAGTCAACTTTACTAGACTACACAGGTCCCAGATGTTTGATTAAACATTATTCTGAATGCTTCTGAAACATTATTCTGAATGTTTCTCTTTTGGAAGCGATTAACATTTTCAACAGTGGAGTAAAGGAGACTGCTCTCCATGTTGTGGGTGGGCTTCATCCAATTGGTTAAACAGAACAAAAAGACTGACCCTCCTGTAATAAGAAAGAATTCTCTAATAGACTGACTTTGGACTTACCTACATCAGCTCTTCCTGCCACATGGTCTTCAAATGGGAACATCAGTTCTCTCTGGGTCTCCAGCCTGATAGCCCACCTTGTACACTGGACTCAATGGCCTCCATAATCACATGAGCCAATTCCTATGATAAATTTCCTTATATGTATATTCCATTGGTTCTTTTTCTCTGGGGAACCTTAATACAAGAACCTGAAATCAATGACCTCTCAGTACCACTGAGCACAAGTGCCTCAATCTTGATTTCTTAAATACTATCCCCACTAAAACGAATCAGGCCTCCTTGAAAAAATATGGCAGATTCCAAGGCTGAAGAGGAAATACAAGATAACTCTGGAATATCTGGTTGCCAGAATATAGGGAAGTGCTCAAAGACTTATGGTACATATAAAAAGAGCACAGAATGATTCAAGCAATACTTATTATTGCATGTTAAAACTCATGGGTAAAAATTTTATGAGAAATAAAATATTTAGAGAGTATCAAAAGTATCTTCCCTAAAGATACTTGATAATTAAAAAGGGAAATAAAGGTAGCTTTATAGTGGGGAAACCTGGAGAACACCACTATAACCAAGTAATAGGAATTACACCACCAGTTATTACAATAGCATGGGCCTCCAAATATGATACAGATACACTTCTGTACTATTCAGCCAAAGATGCATAACTTGAAAATACAAAAGGAGGAATACACAATACAAAATACAAGGAGGAAACACCAAATACAAATGGTGCAATATTTCTACAAAATAACTGACTTGCAGTCTTTAAAAATGTTATGAAACACAAAGAAAAATCATGAAACACAAAGAAATACCAAGGAAGTGTTCCAGAGGAGATTAAAGAGGTGTAACAAGCGAAAGAAACACATGATCCTAGACTGGACTGTATGCTTGGGGAAAAAAAAAAGTTTCACATTTATTCAAAAGCACATAAGGAAATTTCATAAAAATTGAATAAAGTCATTATAGTATTTTATCAGCATTAGTTTCCTGACTTTGATGATTGTACTGGGGTTGTATAAAAAAATATCCTTTTCTCTGGGAAATGCATACTGCAGTATTTAGGGGCAAAGGGCCATTAATGTCTGCAAAAATTGCTCTCAAATGTTTCAGAAAAAAATATTGCTTTATGAAAAGCAAATGTGGGTAAAAGTTATCATTTGCTGAATCTGAGGTTAAGAGTTACGGAAATTCTATGAATTATTTTTGCAACTTTTCTGTAAGTCATATTATTTTGAAAATGATAAATTAGGTAAAATTACTGTAGTATTTGACAGTAAGATTTCCCACATTATTCCTCAACATTGCATGCATCCACACACACACTATTATAAAAACCAAAGCCAAAAACCAAAAAGAGACCTTCAGTTATTCTTTTCCTATACCCTCTACATAAATGGACACACAACCTGCTGACTCTACTCTCTTCTCTTCAGCAGCACTACTACCTCTGTTGTATAGCCTCTAAAGATTTTCTGACTCCAGCCACTCCTCTTTCACCCGCTTGTAAAATTAACTACTTCACCACACTACTCTAAAGCAGTGAGTGGTCCTCCATGGCCACCTCTTCTACAAGACTTAAAAGTCTTTTCCAGATCATGCCCCTGCCTCTCTCCACTTCATTTTCTCAACAGCAAGAAACCAAGTGCTGTTCTTGGAACCTGCAATGCTGCTCCACTGTTTGTGCTCTGGCATATGCTGCTATCTCTCTGCTTATACACCCTATCTATATTCCTTATCTGTCTAGGCAAATAAATGATATTTATTCTTTAAAATTGGCTTCACCTTCTCTTTGAAATCTTCCCTGACACAAAACTCAATGTAAGGATGGGTAACCATTCCCTTCCTCAGTAGAGCTACTATTTTATCTTACACTATCTGTATTGCACTTATCAAACAATATAACTATTTGTCATTCTAAGGTGAATGGAGATACACTAACAGAAGGGACCAACTCATATTTATTTGTTGAGTTACTTAGAATACACTATGTGGTCCTCAAATAGTATTTATCGACATGAATAATTATACACATACACACATTATACATGCATAAAGGGTAAAAAATGTTAAGAAAACTTCAATATGTATGCTGAAAAGTAAAATCTAAGAAAATAAAAAAATACTCAAGATGAATAAAGATTTCACAAAGAGATGACATATTTTTTGCTTGTTATTTAATATAAATTAGAAGAAAAAAAACGCTAGAGTTAATTTTTTTGCACTCATTTTTGGAAACAATCTGGTGTGCTTCTCAATTTTTATTTTCTATAGTTTTATGATGAAGAATAATTTATTGTTCATAGGCTTTTTAAATGGACTGGAACTGAAATAAATTCATAAGTCAAGCTGAAAAAGACAAGTACCAAATGATTTCACTCATATGTGGAGTATAAGAACTAAGGAAAAAAAAACTGAAGGAACAAAACAGCAGGAGACTCACAGAACCTAAGAATGGACTAATAGTTACCAAAGGGAAAGGGACTGGGAAGGACGGGTGGGGAGGGAGGGGCAAGGGGGAAGAAGGGACATTATGATTAGCAGATGTAATGTTCAGGGGGCACGGGGAGGGCTGTACAACCCAGAGAGGACAAGTAGTGACTCTATGGCATCTCACTACGCTGATGGACAGTGACTGCAATGGGGTTGGGTGGGGGGGGAACCTGATGAAGGGGGTAGTGTAATCACCATAATATTACTCATTTAATTGTAGATTAATGATATCAAAATAAACTAAAAAAAATTCATACAAATGAAATAACACACAACCAAAAGTAGTTTTACTTTATAATACTTAAGTACAAGATTCATGTTTTTGGTCAAAGTGCTTTAAAAGCAGTAATTCCTGATTTAAACTCAATTCTATAAAAATCTAACCACTGCTTAATCTTATTTGTCTTGATCTAAAACTAATTATATAGCCTTCGATCAAAATTTTAAAGGAAAATATTATGAACATTATGATTGCCCTCCTTTCCAATATGTATATATTACAGGGATAAATGAAATTACTTTCAAATATGAAGAAAGAGATCCTTAAATTATTGACATACTAATTCACGTGAAAGTGTCCATCAAAAAAATGCTATCACATGCAAATATGCAAAATCATAATTACAGAAATTCCTAGCATGGTTGTCAATGTCTTGCTTCCTCGGTTTTCTGATGGTATTCTGATGATCACTTGGTCTTAGACTCTTTGGGGACCCAGCATGACCTGACTCTTGTTTACTTGGCCCTTCCTATATGTTTCCATCACAGTCTTAATTTCCAAGCATAAACTTTAGGAACTATTAAAAGTATATGCCCCAGAGTGCAAGGTAGGATTAAAGATGGTGACGTGAGAGGTGACATGGAGAATTCCTCCCAAAACTACAAATAGTACAAAAATATAGTTAATTAATACAACTAACCCTAAACAGCAAGAAGAAAGAAGGCTGAACCAGACGGCATACAGACCTACAAACAGAGCAGACCTCACGAAACAGGGTAACATACGAAAGCTTTAATACTGTGGGACCCAGGCCCTTCCCCTGCCCCAGCTCACCCAAAGGAGGAAGAGAAACAGAGCGGGGATGGGGTGGAAACCTGGGACTGTTGAACACCTAGCTCTGGAGGTCTGCTTTGTGAGCAGAAGCATATATTGTGTGGTGTTCTGAATGTTGAGGAGCTCGGATGGGTGGACGGTCTGGGAGACTGACATTCCGGCTGTTTGTGAAAGATGAGATCCACAACCGCCGCTCTGGGTCAGAGAAAGGGAGGGAGGTCTGAGAGGCTTCCTAGCAGCGAAAGGGCTGCTGAAAGGGCGCAGTTTGCAAGGATTTGGCTGCACAGGAGAAGGGAAAGCTGGACAAGGTTGTCTGGGCATGCTCTGCCCAGCTGGTTGGCAGCTTTGAGGAGGTTTGGGTGCTCGGTCCCCCAGGCTGCCTGCTCAGCACCGAGGCCCCTGATGGTGACACACAGCCTGCCAAGCCTTCCTACTGCCTGCAGGCACCTGCTCGCAAACACGCAGTCACTGCACTGGCATCAGGCCAGCCAGAGGGAGGCCGCGCCTACAACAGCTAGAGACTCAAAGCACAGAGACTTACACGTGTGTGCTTGGCCCACTGACTCTAATACTGGAGACAGGCACTGCAGACAGGAATCAGGAAACAGATCTATCATCGCCCCATGCACCAGCTCTGCTCCCCTATGACCCCCAACCTCACTCTAGGGGCTGAGCAGTTACAGAAGCTGCAGATTCTGCACACTAGTGGGCAACACACAGAAATAGGAAATGGCAAAAGAATATGGTTCAGAACAAAACCTCACAAACCCCAGAAAAAGAGCCAAATGAACCTGAACTCACCAATCTTCCTGAAAGAGAGTTTAAAATAAAAATTATAAATTTGCTTTTGGAGGTATAGAAAAATATTCAAGAACTCAGGAATGAATTTAAGTCAGAGATTCAATAATTAAGAAATTCCATATCTGAAATGAAACATACAACAGAGGGATTTAATAGCAGATCACATGTAGTACAAGAGATGCTAAATGAAATAGAAATTAGAGTAGAGGAATAAAAAGAAGCTGAGGCTCAAAGAGAAAAAAATCTCTAAGAATGAAAGAATATTGAGAGAACTGTGGGACCTATCCAAACGCAACAATAGCTACATTATAGGGGTACCAGAAGAAGAAGAGAAAAAGGGATAGAAAGTGTCACTGAGAAGGTAATTGCTGAAAATTTCCCCAATCTGGGGAAGGATATAGTCTCTCAAGCCATGGAGGTGCACAGATCTCCCAACACCAGTGACCCAAGGAGGACAATATCAAGACATATAATAATTAAAATGGCAAAGATCAAGGATAAAGACAGACTTTTAAAAGCAACTGTAGAGAAAAAAAAGATCACCTACAAAGGAAAACCCATCAGGCTATCATCAGATTTCTCAACAGAAACCTGACAGCCCAGAAGGGAATGGCATGATATATTTAATGCATTGAAGCAGAAGGGCCTTGAACCAAGAATACTCTACCGGGCAAGGTTATCATTTAAACTTGAAGGAGGGATTAAACAATTGTCAGATAAGCAAAAGCTGAGAGAATTTACCTCCCACAAACCACCTCTATAGTGCATTTTGGAGGGACTCCTATAGATGGAAGTATTCCTAAGGCTAAATAGATGTCACCCAAGGGATAGACAAAGAGTACAGACTATGATTGATAATATACGAAGAAAGGAAGAGGAAGAAAAAGGAGATAAAAAAAGAACCTTTAGGCTATGTTTGTAATTGAATATGAAGTGAGTTAAATTAGACTGTTAGACAGGAAGGGAATTACCCTTGAACCTTTGGTAACCACAAATCTAAAGCCTGCAATGGCAATAAGTACAGACCTATCGATAAATCACCCTAAATGTAAATGGTCTGAATGCACCAATCAAAAGACATAGAGTTACTGAAAGGATAAAAAAACAAGACCCATCCATATGCTGCCTACAAGAGACTCACTACAAACCCAAAGACATACACAGACTGAAAGTAAAGTGATAGAAAAAGATATTTCATGCAGGAATAGTGAGAAAAAAACAGGTGTTGCAGTACTTGTATCAGACAGAATAGACTTCAAAACAAAGGAAGTCACAAGAGACAAAGAAGGACATTACATAATGATAAAAGGGTCAGTCCAACAAGAGGATATAACTATTATAAATATCTTTGTACTCAACACAGGATCACCTACATATGCAAAACAAATACTAAGAATTGAAGGGGGAAATAGAATGTAATGCATTCATTTTAGGAGACTTCAACACACCACTCACTTCAAAGGAGAGATCAACCAGACAGAAAATAAGGAGACAGAGGCACTGAACAACGTATTAGAACACATGGACCTAACGAACATCTACAGAACACTCCATCCAAAAGCAACAGGATGCACATTCTTCTCAAGTGCACATGGAACATTTTCAAGAATAGATCATACAGTAGGCCACAAAAAGAACCTCAGTAAATTCAAAAAGACTGAAATTGTACCAACATGCTTTTCAGATCACAAAGCTATGAAACTAGAAATAAATTACACAAAGAAAATGGAAAACCCAACAAACACATGGAGGCTTAATAACATGCTCCTAAATAATCAATGGATCAATGACCAAATAAAAACAAATCAAGCAATATATGGAGATAAATGACCACAATAATCCAACATCACAAAATCTGTGGGATGCAGCGCAGGCCATGCTAAGAGGGAAATACATTGCAGTACAGGCCTACCTGAAGAAAGAAGAACAATCCCAAATGAAAAGTCTAAACTCACAATTAATAAAACTAGAAAAGGAAGAAAAAAAGAGGACCAAAGTTAGTAAAAGGAGGGACATAATAAAGAATAAACCAGAATAAATAAAATTGAGAAGAATAAAACAATAGAAACAATCAATGAAAGCAGGAGCTGGATCTTTGAGAAAATAAACAAAATAAATAAACCCTTAGCCAGAATTATCAAAAAAAAAAAAACGAGACTACACACATAAACAGAATCAGAAATGAGATGGGAAAAATCACTATGGACACCACAGTAATACAAAGAATTAAGAGAAAATACTATGAAAATTTATATGGGAACACACTGGATAACCTAGAAGAAATGGACAACTTTCTAGAAAAATAAAACCTTCCTAGGCTGACCGAGAAGAAACAGAAAATCTGAATAGACCAATTACCAGCAAAGAAATTAAATTGGTAATCAAAAAACTACCTAAGAACAAAATTCCTGGACCAGATGGTTTCACGGCTGAATTTTATCAAACATTTAGTGAAGACCTAATACCCATTCTCCTTAAAGTTTTCCAAAAAGTAGAAGACGAAGGAATACTTGCAAACTCATTCTATGAGACCAACAGCACTCTAATACCAAGACAAGGCAAAGACACTACAAAAAAAGAAAATTACAAACCATTATCCCTGATGAACATAGATGCAAAAACACTCAACAAAATATTAGCAAACGGAATTCAAAAATATATCAAAAATATCACCCATCATGATCAAGTGGGATTAATCCCAGGGTACAAGGATGGTAGAACATTCGAAAATCCATCAACATCATCCACCACATCAACAAAAAAGGACAAAAACAACACAATCATCTCCATAGATGCTGAAAAAGCATCTGACAAAATTCAACATCAATTTATGATAAAAACTCTCAACAAAATGGGTATAGAGAGCAAGTACCTCAACATAATAAAGGCCATATATGACAAACCCACAGCCAACATTATATTTAACAGTGAGAAGCCGAAAGCGTTTCCTTGAAGATCGGGAACAAGGCAAGGATGCCCACTCTCCCCACTTTTATTCAACAGAGTTCTGCAGGTTCTAGCCACGGCAGTCAGACAATACAAAGAAATAAAAGGCATCCAGATTGGTAAGCAATAAATCAAACAGCCTCTGTTTGCTGATAAAATGATAGTGTACATAAAAAACCCTAAAGTATTCACTTCAAAATTACTAGATCTAATATCTGAGTTGAGTAAAGTGGCAGGATACAAAATTAATGCACAGAAATCTGTTGCATTCCTACACAGTAATGGTGAACCAGCAGACAGAAAAATTAGAAAAACAATTCCATTCACAATTGGATCAAAAAGAATAAAATACCGAGGAATAAACTTAACCAAGGAAGTGAAAGACCTATACACTGCAAACAGCAAGACACTCATGAGAGAAATGAAAGGAGATACCAATAAACAGAAACACATCCCATGCTCATGGATAGGAAGAATTAATATTGCCAAAATGGCCATCCTGTCTAAAGCAATCAACAGATTCAATGCAGTTCCAATCAAAATACTAACAGCATTCTTCAACGAACTAGAGAAAATCGTTCTCAAATTCACATGGAACCACAAAAGACCCTGAATAGCCAAAGCAATCTGAGAAGGAAGTATAAAGCAGGGAGAATTATACTCCTTGACTTCAAACTCTACTACAAAGCCACAGTAATCAAGACAATTTGGTACTGGTTCAAGAACGGACCCATAGACCAGTGGAACAGAATAGGGTGCCCAGATATAACCCAAGCACATATGGTCAATTAATATATGATAAAGGAGCCATGAATATACAATGGGGAAATGACAGCCTCTTCAAAAGCTGGTGTTGACAAAACTAGACAGCTACATGTAAGACAATTAAACTGGATTAATGTCTAACCCCACAAACAAAAGTAACCTCAAAATGGATCAAAGACCTGAATGTAAGTCATGAAATGATAAAAATCTTAGAAAAAAATTTAGGCAAAAATCTCTTGGACATAAACATGAGCAACTTCTTTATGAACATATCTCCCTGGGAAAGTGAAAGAAAAGCAAAAATGAACAAGTGGGACTATATCAAACTAAAATGCTGCTGTACAATCAAGGACACCATCAGTAGGACAGAAAGACATCCTACAGTATGGGAGAATATATTCATAAGTGACATATCCAATAAGGGTTGACATCCAAAATATATAGAGGGCTCACACACCTCAACAAAAAAAACCCAAATAACCCAATTAAAAAATGGGCAGAGGAGCTGAACAGACACTTCAAAAAAGAAATTCAGATGGCCAACAGGCACACGAAAAGATGCTCCACATTGTTAATCATTAGAGAAATGCACATTAAAACCACAATGAGATATCCACCTCACACAAGATAGGATGGCCACCATTCAAAAGACAAAAACAAATGTTGGTGAGGATGTGGAGAAATGGGAACCCTCCTACACTGCTGGTGGGAATGTAAACTAGTTCAAGCATTGTGGAAAGCAGTATGGAGGCTCCTCAAAACACTAAAAATAGAAATACCATTTGACCCAGGAATCCCACTTTTAGGAATTTACCCTAAGATTACAGCAGCCCAGTTTGGAACAGACATATGCACCCCTATGTTTATTGCAGCACTATTTACAAAAGCCAAGAAATGGAAGCAACCTAAGTGTGCATCAGTAGATGAATGGATAAAGAAGATGTGGTATAAATACACAATGGAATATTATTCAGCCATAAGAAGAAAACAAATCCTACCATTTACAACAAAATGGATGGAGCTAGAGGGTATTATGCTCACTGAAATAAGGCAGGCAGAGAAAGACAAGTATCAAATGATTTCATTCATCTGTGAAATATAACAACAAATGAAAAGCTGAAGGAACAAAAGAGCAGCGGACTCACAGAACCCAAAAATGGACTAACAGTTACAAAAGGGAAAGGGACTGGTGAGGATGTGTGTGAAGCGAGGGATAAGGGAGGAAATAGGGCATTACTATTAGCACACATAATGCAGTGGCAGGGGACCCAGGAAAGGCAGTATTTATAGATAAGACAAATAATGATCCTATAGCATCTTACTATGCTTATGGACAGTGACTGTAGTGGGTTATGTGGAGGAGACTTGATAACAGCGGGTCTAGAAACCATAATGTTGTTCAAGTGATTGTACATTATGAATACCAAATTTTTAAAAAAGTGTATACCCTAGAATATAACAGACTAAACCAATTTTACTTTCTATTGTTATATGCCCTACCGTATAAGTGCCCAGAGTAGTGTCTGTAAGCAGAACAAATTCTACGAATATAAGACAAATAGGCATGTTAGTTTGAAGATTTTTTTTAATTTATTTTATTATCATTAATCTACAATTACATGTGAAATATTATGGTTATTAAACTGTTCCCTTCATCAGGTCCTCCCCACCAGCCCTGTTACACTCACTGCCCATCAGCATAGTGAGATGCTATACAATCACTACTTGTCTTCCCTGTCCGTGACCCCACAACATTACATCCGCAAATCATAATGCCCCTTATTCCCCCTTGTCCCACCCTTTCCATCAATCCTCCCCAGTACCTTTCCCTTTGGTAACTATTAGTCCACTCTTGGGTTCTGTGAGTCTGCTGTTGTTTTGTTCCTTCCGGTTTTTTTTTCTTTTGTTCTTATACTCCACAAATGAGTGAAATCATTTGATACTTGTCTTTTTCGGCTTGGCTTATTTCACTAAGCATAATACCCTCTAGCTCCATCCATACTGTTGCACATAGTAGGATTTGTTTTCTTCTTATGGCTGAATAATATTCCATTGTGTATGTGTACCACATCTTCTTTATCCAATCATCCACTAATGGACATTTAGGTGGCTTCCATTTCTTGGCTATTGTAAATAGTGCTGCGATAAACAGAGGGGTGCATATGTCTTTTTCAAATTGGGATACAGCATTCGTAGGGAAAATTCCTAGAAGTGGAATTCCTGGGTCAAATGGTATTTCTATTTTCAGTTTTTTGAGGAACCTCCATACTGCCTTCCACAATGCTTGAACTAGTTTGCATTCCCACCAGTAGTGTAGGAGAGTTCCCTTTCTCCACACACTCGCCAACATTTGTTGTTCTTTATGTTTTGGTTATTGGGCATCCTCACTGGTATGAGGTGATATCTCACTGTGGTTTTAATTTGCATTTCTCTTATGATTAGTGATGTTGAGCATCTTTTCATGTGCCTGTTGGCCATCTGTATTTCTTCTTTGGAGAAGTGTCTATTCATGTCCTCTGCCCATTTCATAATTGGATTATTTGTTTTTGTTTGTCCAGGTGCGGGAGGTCTTTATATATTTTGGATGTCAACCTGTATCGAATATGTTATTTATGAATATATTCTCCCATACTGTAGGATGTTTTTTGTTCTACTGATGGTGTCCTTTGCTGTACAGAAGCTTTTCAGCTTGATGTAGTCCCACTTACTCATTTTTGCTTTTGTTTCCCTTGCCCTGGGAGATATGTTCATGAAGACGTCGCTCATGTTTCTGTCCAAGAGACTTTGCCTATGTTTTTCTCTAAGAGTTATATGGTGTCATGACTTACATTCAGGTCTTTGATCCATTTTGAGTTTACTTCTGTGTATGGGGTTAGACAGTAGTCCAATTTCATTCTCTTACATGTAGATGTCCAGTTTTTCCAACACCAGCTACTTAAGAGACTGTCATCTCCCAATTGTACATTCAAGGCTTCTTTATCAAATATTAATTGACTGTATATGTCCAGGTTAATGTTAGGATTTTTTATTCTGTTCCACTGGTCTGTGGGTCTGCTTTTGTGCAATATCAAATTGTCTTGATTACTGTGGCTTCATAGTAAAGCTTGAAGTCAGGGAGCGTAATTTCCCCTCTTTTATTCCTCATTTTCAGGATTGCTTTGGCTATTCGGTGTCTTTTGTGGTTCCATATGAATTTTAGAATCACTTGTTTGAGCTCATTGAAGAAAGCTCTTGGTACTTTGATAGGCATTGCATTGAAATGGTAGATTGCTTTAGGTAGTATAGCCATTTTGACAATATTTATTCTACCTAGCTGAAAGAATGGGATGAATTTCCATTTAGAGTGTCCTCTTTAATTTCTCTAAGGAGTGTCTTATAGTTTTCAGAGTATAGGTCTTAAACTTCCTTCATTAGGATTATTCCTGGGTATTTTATTATTTTTGATGCAGTTGTGAATGGAATTGTTTTTCTGATTTCGCTTTCTGTTAGCTAATTGTTAAGTGTACAGGAAAGCAACAGATTTCTGTGTGTTAATTTTGTATCCGGCAACTTTGCTGAATTCAGATATTAGTTCTAGAAGTTTTGGAGTGGAGTCTTTACGGTTCCTTATGTACAATATCATGTCATCTGCAAATAGTGACAATTTGACTTCTTCTTTATCAATCTGGATGCCTTCTATGTCTTTGTTTGGTCTGATTGCTGTGGTTAGGACCTCCAGTACTATGTTGAATAACAGTGGAGAGAGTGGGCATCCCTGTCTTGTTCCAAATCTTAGATGAAAAGCTTTCAGCTTTTCGCAGTTAAGTATGATGTTAGCTGCGGGTTTGTCATATATGGTCTTTACGATGTTGAGGTATTTGCCCTCTATACCCATTTGTTGAGTTTTGATCATGAATGGATGCTGAATTTTGTCACATGTATTTTCAGCATCTATGTAGATGATCATGTGGTTTTTGTTCTCCTTTTTGTTGATGTTGTGGATGATGCTGATGCATTTTCCAATGCTGTACCATCCTTGCATCCCTGGGATGAATCCCACTTAATCATGGTGTATGATCCTCTTGATGTATTTTTTTAATATAGTTTATTTTATTATCATTAATCTACAATTACATGTGCAATATTACGGTTATTAAACTACCCCTTCATCAGGTACCCCCCACCAACCCCATTACACTCACTGTCCATCAGCGTCGTGAGATGCTATAGAATCACTACTTGTCTTCTCTGAGTTGTACTGCCCTCCCCGTGGCCCCCCAACACTATATCTGCTAATCGTAATGCCCCTTTTTCCCTCTTATCCCTCCCTTCACGCCCATTTTCCCCAGAACCTTTCCCTTTGGTAACTATTAGTCCATTCATGGGTTCTGTGAGTATGCTGCTGTTTCGTTCCTTCAGTATTTTTTCTTTGTTCTTATACTCCACATATGAGTGAAATCATTTGATACTTGTCTTTTTCGGCTTGGCTTATTTCACTGAGCATAATACCCTCTAGCTCCATCCATGTTGTTGCGAATGGCAGGATTTTTTTTCTTCTTATGGCTGAATAACATTCCTTTGTGTATATGTACCACTTCTTCTTTATCCATTCATCTACTGATGGACACTTAGGTTGCTTCCATTTCTTGGCTATTGTAAATAGTGCTGCAATAAACATAGGGGTGCATCTGTCCTTTTCAAATTGGGCTGCTGCATTCTTAGGGTAAATTCCTAGGAGTGGAATACCTGGGTCAAATGGAATTTCTATTTTGAGTTTTTTGAGGAACCTCCATACTGCTTTCCACAATGGTTGAACTAATTTGCAGTCCCACCAGCAGTGTAGGAGGGTTCCCTTTTCTCCACATCCTTGCCAACATTTGTTGTTGTTTGTGTTTTGGATGTTGGCCATCCTCACTGGTGTGAGGTGATATCTCATTGTGGTTTTAATCTGCATTTCTCTGATGATTAGCGATGTGGAGCATCTTTTCATATGCCTGTTGGCCATATGAATTTATTCTCTGGAGAAGTGTCTATTCATGTCCTCTGACCATTTCTTAATTGGATTACTTGCTTTCTGTTTGTTAAGGTGCAGGAGTTCTTTATATATTTTGGATGTCAACCCTTTATTTTATCAGGTATGTTTTTCATGAATATATTCTCCCATACTGTAGGATGTCTTTTTGTTCTACTGATGGTGTCCTTTGCTGTACAGAAGCTTTTCAGCTTCATATAGTCCCACTTGTTCATTTTTGCTTTTGTTTCCCTTGCCCGGGGAGATATGTTCATGAAGTTGCTCATGTTTATGTTCAAGAGATTTTTGCCTATTTTTTTCTAAGAGTTTTATAGTTTCATGACTTACATTCAGGTCTTTGATCCACCTTGAGTTTACCTTTGTCAATGGGGCTAGACAGTAGTCCAGTTTCATTCTCTTCCATGTAGCTGTCCAGTTTTTCTAACACCAGCTGCTGAAGAGGCTGTCATCTCCCCATTGTATATCCAAGGCTCTCTTATCAAATATAAATTGACTGTATATGTTTGGGTTAATGTATGGATTTTCTATTCTGTTCCACTGGTCTGTGGGTCTGTTTTTGTGCCAATACCAAATTGTCTTGATTACTGTGGCTTTGTATTAGAGCTTGAAGTCAGGGAGTGTATTTCCCCCTCTTTTATTCCTTCTTCTCAGGATTGATTTGGCTATTCGTGGTCTCTTGTGGCTGCATACGAATTTTAGAATTATTTGTTCCAGTTCATTGAAGAAATCTGTTGGTAGTTTGATAGGGATTGCATTGAATCTGTATATTGCTTTAGGTAGTATAGCCATTTTGACAATATTTATTCTTCCTAGCCAAGAGCATGGGATGCATTTCCATTTGTTAGTGTCCTCTTTAATTTCTCTTAGGAGTGTCTTGTAGTTTTAAGAGTACAGGTCTTTCACTTTCTTCGTTAGGTTTATTTCTAGGTATCTTATTCTTTTTGATGCAATTGTGAATGGAATTGTTTTTCTGATTTCTGTTTCTGTTAGTTCATCATTAGTGTATAGGAAAGCAACAGATTTCTGTGTGTTAATTTTGTATCCTGCAACTTTGCTGAATTCAGATATTAGTTCCAGTTGTTTTGGAATGGAACCTTTAGGGTATTTTATGTACAGTATCATGTCATCTGCAAATAGTGACAATTTGACTTCTTCTTTACCAATCTGTATGCCTGGTATGTCTTTGTTTTGTCTGATTGCTGTGGCTAGGACCTCCAGCACTATGTTGAATAACAGTGGAGAGAGTGGGCATCCCTGTCTTGTTCCAAATCTTAGATGAAAAGCTTTCAGTGTCTCGCCGTTAAGTACGATGTTAGCTGTGGGTTTATCGGATATAGCCTTTATGATGTTGAGGTACTTGCCGTCTATACCCATTTTGTTGAGAATATCAATCAAGAATGGATGCTGAATTTTGCCAAATGCTTTTTCAGCATCTATGGAGATGATCATGTGGTTTTTGTTCTTCTTTTTGTTGATGTGGTGGAAGATGTTGATGGATTTTCAAGTGTTGTACCATCCTTGCATCCCTGGGATGAATCCCACTTGATCATGGTGTATGATCCTCTTGATTTATTTTTGAATTCGGTTTGCTAATATTTTGTTGAGTATTTTTGCATCTACGTTCATCAGGGATATTGGTCTGTAATTTTCTTTTTGATGAAGTCTTTGCCAGGTTTTGGTATTAAAGTGATGCTGGCTTCATAGAATGAGTTTGGAAGTATTCCTTCCTCTTCTATTATTTGGAAACTTTAAGGAGAATGGGTGTTATTTCTTCTCTATATGTGTGGTTGAAATCTGAGGTGAATCCATCTGGTGCAGGGGTTTTGTTCTTGGGTAGTTTTTTGATTACCAATTTAATTTCATTGCTGGTGATTGGTCTGTTTACCTTTTCTTTTTTTGCTTGGTCAATCTTGGAAGGTTGTATTTGTCTAAGAAGTTGTCCATTTCTTCTAGTTTTTCCAGCTTGTTGGCATATAGATTCTCATAATATTCTCTTATAATTCTTTGTATTTCTGTGGGGTCTGTCATTATAATTCAATTTTCATTTCCGATTCTGTTTATGTGTGTAGATTCTCTTTTTCTCTTGATAAGTCTGGCTAGGGGTTTATCTATTTGGTTTTTTTTTTTCAAAGAACAGCTCTTGGTTTCTTTGATTTTTTTCTATTGTTTTATTAATCTCAATTTTATTTATTTCTTCTCTGATTTTTATTATGTCCCTCCTTCTGGTGACTTTGGGCCTCATTTGTTCTTCTTCTTTCAATATCCGTAATTGTTTCTTTAGGCTATTCATTTGGGAATGTTTTTTAAATAGGCCTGGACTGCAATATACTTTACTCTTAGAATTGCCATTGCTGCGTCCCACATTGTTGTCATTAGTCTCCATATATTCTTTGATTTCTGTTTTGATTTGGTCGTTAACCCATTGATTAATTAGGAGAATGTTGTTAAGTCTCCATGTATTTGTGAGACTTTTGTATTTCTTTCTAAAATTTATTTCTAGTTTTTATACCTTTGTGATCTGAGAAGTTGGTTGGTAGCATTTCAATATTTTTTAATTTACCTAGGTTCTTTTTGTGGCCTGGTATGTGGTCTATTCGGGAAAATATTCCATGTGCAATTGAGAAGAATGTGTATCCTGTTGATTTTGGGTGTAGAGTTCTGTAGATGTCTGGTAGGTCCATCTGTTCTGGTGTGTTGTTCAGTGCCTCTGTGTCTTTACTTATTTTCTGTCTGGTTGATCTGTCCTTTGGAGTGGGTGGTGTGTTGAAGTTCCCTAAAATGAATGCACTGCTTTCTGTTTCCTCCTTTTAATTTGTTAGTATTTGTTTCACATATGCCAGTGCTCCTGTGTTGGGTGCATATATATTTATAATGGTTATATCCTCTTGTTCTACTGATCCCTTTATCATTATATAATGTCCTTCTTTATTTCTTGCTACTTTCTTTGTTTTGAAATCTGTTTGGATACAAGTACTGCAACACCTGCTTTTTTCTCCTGTTGTTTGCATGAAATATCTTTTTCCATCCCTTCACTTTTAGACTGGGATATCTTTGCGTTGTAGGTGAATCTCTTGTAAGCAGCATATAGATGTGTCTTGCTTTTTTATCCATTCTATTACTCTATGTCTTTTGATTGGCATATTCAGTCCATTTACATTAAGGGTGATTATCGATAGATATGTAATTATTGCCATTGCCAGCTTTAGATTCTTGGTTACCAAAGGTTCAAAGTTGCTTCTTTCCTATTTTACAATCTAACTTAACTTTCTTGTTAAGTTATTGTAAACATAGTCTGATGTTTTTCTATTTCTCCCCCTTCTTATTCTTCCTCCTCCATTCTTTATATATTAGGTGTTTTATTCTTTGCCTTTAGTTAGTATTTGGATAGTCTGCTTTCTTTACTATGATTTTATTTTCTGTGATGACAGCTTTTTAGCCTTAGGAGTGCTTCCCTCTAGAGCCGTTACTTTAAGATGTCCTGTAGAGGTGGTTTATGGGAGGCAAACTCTCTCAGCTTTCGCTTGTCTGGAAATTGTTTAATCCATCAGTTATATTTAAATGATAATCGTGCTGGATAGAATATTCTTGGTTCAAGGCCCTTGGGTTTCATTACATTAAATACATCATGCCATTCTCTTCTGGCCTGTAAGGTGTCTGTTGAGAAGTCTGATGATAGTCTGATGGTTTTCCTTTGTAGGTGATCTTTTTTCTCTCTCTTGCTGCCTTTAAATTGTCTGTCTTTATCTTTGGTCTTTGCCATTTTAATTATTATGTGTCTTGGTGTTGTCTTCCTTGGGTCCCTCATGTTGGGAGATCTGTGGGCTTCAGTGGACTGAGAGACTATTTCCTACCCCAACGTGGGAACATTTTCAGCAATTATTTCTTCAAAGACACTTTCTATCCCTTTTTCTCTCTCTTCTTCCTCTGGTACTCCTATAATGTGAGCATTGTTCTGTTTGGATTGGTCACACAGTTCTCTTAATATTCTTTCATTCCTAGAGATCCTTTTTTCTCTCTGTCTCAGTTTCTGTTTTCGTGTTCTCTGATTTCTCATCCATTAACAGTCTCTTGCATCTTGTCCAGTCTGCTGCTGAGCCCGTTGATGGCTTGTCTGATTTCTGCATTTTCTTTCCTCACTTCCCTCTCTTCCTCCCTCAGCTCTTGCATATTTCTCTGTAGATCCATCAGTATGGTTATGAGTTTTATTCTGACTTCTTTTTCAGGATTGTGCATTTCCATCCCTTCAGGCTACCTCTCTGGAGTTGTCTGGTTGATCTTAGTCTGGACCATATTCCTCTGTCTTTTCATAGCGATAGAATTGGTTGCTGGTAGGTGCCACATATATCAGCTGGGCTCTTTCAGACTGCCTCACAGGATGCCGAGTCCTCTTGGATGTAGCTGCAGGCTGGTGTCATCCTGTATCTTCTGGTCTCTATTTTAGGAATAGTTGTATTTGCTGTATATTCCTAAATATATTTGGTTTTGCGAGGAGATTTCTGCCGCCCTGCTCACGCCGCCATCTTCCCGGAAGTCAATTTGGAGATATTTTAACTGTTAATTTTTATAAGGGCTTGGTTTCTTTTCTTGAGAAGAAGTAACGTGACCATTTTCCAGAATAAGTACAGATTATCAGACGTGTGCCAAATATGGCAATAGGCCTACTTCCAGTATCAAAGAGTGTTAACTTTAGTATCTCCCCTCCATGTTTGGGAATGCAGAGACTTTCCCTACCTCTGCTCACCAGAGACAGAGAGGCCATGGAGTTGGCACATTTATCTCCTACCAGAAGGACAGAGATATGGCCATGATGTTTAAATTTTGAAATGATTCCATAAATATAATGATAATAACAAGCCCCTAGAAAATTGTTGGCATACTGAAAAATAATGCCTTCTCTTGATCTTGATATTCCTTCAAAATTGTTAGATTCCATAAAAATCACATTTAATAAAGCACTATACTTACAGCATACACTATGCTTAGAAAAACAAAATTTGACAAGTGATTTCACAATAATCCAGTAACTTTCTCACAATCATTCCTTAAAATTATCTTAAAATGAAGTATCAGTTCTTCTGAAGTAGTCCCCTCACACATGCCAGTTTCTATGTGAAACCAGAAACTTATTACCTAGTAAACTACTAGCCAAAGAAAGTCAGTGTCATTCTATCATGGTTCTCTGTAAAGAACCTCCAGTGACTCCACTTCGGTCTCTGGTCACCAGTTAATGGTCTGTCATTTGGAGACTTCTCAGTCTATACACAATCCTAGCTTTTCTCTTTATATCTGTCATACTGAATTTCCTCTTCTGTTCTGTTACGATTCTGTACTGTCTCTAAATCATGGTCTTGATCAATCTGTCTTTCCACCTGAAACACCCCTCATCATCTGAAGCTGTATTTTATCTGCAAGCAGTTAGGTGTTCGACTACATCATCAATTGTTTTGGAGGATTTGACACTGAATTAATGTAAAAATGTCAAAATAATCGGTTCCGTACTATATTAGTCTCGTATTCCTTCTAAAATAAGGTCACATCATAATTTTATTAAAATATCTAGCACACCAACAAATGATTATGAAAGATCTATTCTGTTGAATGGACTTAAACATTGGGCTACCCACTAGTTAATTCAAAGATATACATTTAGTTGAAGGACTTTTTTTTTTCTAGAATAAGTTACTAGTGCTAAATAATACCTCAATACTTTAGTCTGTGTTAAGAATTACAAAGAGCTGGCCAATGGTTTTGAATCCTAGCTTCACATTATGGTTGGCCAGGGAGCTTTGAAAAAATTCTTATGCCTAAATCCAAATCCCAGATAGTCTGATTCAGTTGGCTTGGAGTGGTTATTTTTTCTTCTTGTTATTATTTTTTAATGTATGCAATTTTATTTTTTTTAAATGAAATAAAATACTTTAATGAAAAATATAACCTATTCAAAATGGAGCCATTTTATATATATGGAACTATATATATATATATAATATACCATGATTTTTTTTCCCCTCTCTATCCCTTTTCTGAGACTTACTGGGCTAGAACTTCTAGGAGGCCCATTTCCATAAGCTCTTTGTATACAGAATTCAGTATGACTGGTTATTATTCTCATTGTATTCTACTATTTTTTTAACTAAGATATCATTGATATACAATCTTATAAAGGTTTCACATGAGCAACATCGTGGTTATAACATGTACCCATATTATCAAGTCGCCCCCACACCCCACTGTAGGTCTTCTCTGTGCTATACTGCCTGCCCTGTTGCTTACCTATATTGTGGGTGCTAATTATAATGCCCCTAATACCCTTCTCCCTCCCTTTCCCCACTCTCTTTAGCCCCTTCCCTTTGGTAACCACTAGTCCTTTACTGGAGTCTGTGAGTCTGCTGTTGTTTTTGTTCCTTCGGTTTTTCTTTGTTCTTATACTCCACAGATGAGTGAAATCATTTGATAGTTGTCTTTCTCTGCCTGGATGATTTCACTAGGAGCATAATACCCTCTAGCTCTATCCATGTTGTTGCAAATGGTAGGATTTGTTTTCTTCTTATGACTGAATAATATTCCATTGTGTATATGCATCACAAGTTCTTTATCCACTCATGTACTGATGGACACTTAGGTTGCTTCCATATCTTGAGTATTGTAAACAGTGCTGCTATAAACACAGGGGTGCATATGTCTTTTTCAAACACGGATCTTGTTTTCTTCAGTTAAATTCTTAGGAGTGGAATTCCTGGGTCAAATGGTATTTATATTTTGAGTTTTTGAGGAACCTCCATACTGCTTTCCACAATGGTTGAACTAATTTACATTTCCACTAGCAGGGTAGGAGGGTTTTCCTTTCTCTGCATCCTCATCAGAATTTGTTGTTTCTTGTCTTTTGCATGTTGGCCATCCTAACTGGTGTGAGGCAGTATCACGTTGCGGTTTTATTTTGCATTTCCCTGATAATTAGCAATGTGGAGCATCTTTTCATGTGCCTGTTGGCCATCTGAATTTTTTCTTTGGGGACTGGAGTGGTTATTTTTTAAAAGCTCCCTAAGTGATTCTAATATATAGCTAGGTTGAGAACCACTGGTCTAGAAACAGACTTTTAAAAGACAAAAGTAAACACTAGCGGTTAGGACTAAGGAAAAAAGGGAAAATTAGAGGAAAAAGAAAAAAGAGATCAGATAATAAGGTAGATGAAAAAAACAGGATTAAAGACAAAAATTCAATTAACTTCTGTGATAACACAGCCTTTCCTCTGAGTATGAAGAAATAAGGTGCTCTAGTTCTTTCTTTACTTAAAGGACACTTACTCAGTTTGGTTTGTTATATATGACCTCTATAAGGAAAATACATAAAGAATGATAGAATGACACTGCCTTTCTTTCTATGGCTGGTAGTTTACTAGGTACCAAGTTTCTAGTTTCACATAGAAACTGGCACGCATGAGAGGACTACTTCAAAAGAGCTGATACTTCATTTTAAGTTAATTTTAAGGAATGATGGTGAGAAAGTTATGGGATTACTGTCAAATCACTTGTCAAATTTTGTTTTTCTAAACATAGTGTATGCTGTAAGTATAGTGCTTTATTTAATTATTTTTATGGAATCTAACAATTTTGAAAGAATATCAAGATCAAGAGAAGGCATTAGTTTTCAGTATGCCAACAATTTTCTAGGTGCATGTTATTATATTTACAGAATCATTTCAAAATTTAAACATCATAGCCATATCTCT
>JAVSCE010012443.1:0-179306 GCA_032199065.1 Smutsia gigantea | reverse complement strand
CACTATAGATTAGCTTGTTTCCGAACTTCATATAAATAAAACCATTCACTGTAACAGTTATCCTTTCCATATAACAAACCACACTGAAACTTAGTCGTTTAAAACAACCATTTTACTTGCTTACAATTCTGAGTCAGCAGTTTGGCTTGGGCTCAGCTGGACAGTTCTGTTGGCCTCATCTTGGGTCACTCATGTGGCTGCACACATCTGGCAACTCAGTTTGCTGCTTCATAACCTAATGGGGCCACATGCACACCTGTTGGCTCTGCTGACTGTCCGTTGGGCTGGATGTGTCTTGCAGGGCAGCTCAGGCTTTATCACCTGGCATCTGTGTTGTGAGCAGGGGACAGCCTCTGAGGCCCAGGGTGAGAAGCCACACAATGTCACTTCCCCAGCATTCTGTTGGTAGCAAGTCACAAAGCAACTGATATTCAAGGGAGGGATATAAAGAATCTGGGTCCTGTTAAGAGTAGCTGCAAAAGCAGACTCACAGAACCCAAGAACGGACTAATAGTTACCAAAGGGAAAGGGACTGGGGAAAATGGGCGGGAAGGGAGGGATAAGAGGGGAAAAGGGCATTACGATTGGCAGATGTAATGTTGGGGGGGCACGGGGAGGGCAGTACAACTCAGAGAAGACAAGTAGTGATTCTATAGCATCTCACTACACTGATGGACAGTGACTGTAATGGGGTTGGTGGGGGACCTGATGAAGGGGTAGTTTAATAATCGTAATATTGCACATGTAATTGTAAATTAATGATAATAAAATAAATTATATTAAAAAAAAAAAAAGAGTAGCTGCAAAAGTATGTGGCCATTTTTTAAATTCACTACATACAACGTACACTATTTATGTCTGACTTCTGTCGGTCAATATTGTATCTGTCAGATTCATACATGATATTGAGTGTGTTACTAGTTTTTTTATTGTAGTATAGTATTCTGTTATATGAAAATACCACAGCTATTTATCCCTCCTACTATTGATGGCCATGTGGGTTGGGCTGGACATGGGGCAATGATGAATAAAGCTGCTGTGAACATTCCTGTTCATGGCCTCTGGTGGCCATAAGCACTCATGTCTGTTGGGTATATACCCAGGAGTAAAAGTACTAGGTCATAGGGCATATGTACGTTTAGCTTTAGTTGCATTAATAAATATTTTTCTAAGTGGTTATTGCAAAGTGTTGTGATCTACAAGTTTCACAGTGGCTTGGCAGATTATTTCAACACCACTACCCATTGTGTCTTCTTGGGTTGTCAAACAAAACTGGAGTTTGTTTTCCTCTGTCATATATTCCTATTACTCCTTTAATGGTTAAAAATGACTTAAACAGCTATTTCTTAATTCATTTGATTTAAACAAATTTCCTTGGGCAATCAAAACACCAATCTTTTTTTTCTGAGTGGTCTGGAGATCTGTGGCAGATCTAGTCTGTCTAATTGGCAGGGAATGCAGCAGCTGAAGCAGACATCCTCACAATCACACCAACACCAAGATGCGACAGAAGAGTAAGGGGAGGGAAAATAATTAATTGGAGACTGCTGTGTGACAAGCACTATGCTATGAGCTCTGCCTTTGGAATCTCAGTGTAGCCTCACAACAGAATCGTGTGGTGACTTATCATCCCTGTCTTTTAGATGTGTGAGTCTCGTCTACCTGCCTAAAGTCACATTCGCCTGCTGTTGGCAGCGTCTAGCTCTAGATCTTCATATGCACCCCCGAGCACTGCATCAAATAATAGTGAAGTAAAGATCCTCACAGTGAGCAAGATTCACTGATCTGGTCCCTTGATTAGAGCTCAGATGTACTGAGGCTCAGAGAAAGCCAAGATGTCGGGTGTTACAAAGTCCCCAGAATGTCCTCACACACTCAAAATGTCTCATACAGTTTGTCACGAATCATTTTTCAAACGACATTTCCCCCCCTGCCCCAGTTATCTGAGGATGGAAAGCCCTTTCCGTCTGGCCCAGAGTGAGGACCACTGTGCGGGGATGGGAGCCGGGAGAGCAAACGCCCGCCCGCACTCCTGTGTCCTGTGTCCTCTCTCCTGACAGCACTGTCCCAGTCCCAGCTCCTCCTTGCCCCTAGGGGATGGCCTTCTGAGCTCCCAGATGAGCCTCTCGGCCCTCCTTCGGGGTCCCTGTTCCCCCCTTCCCTGTCCGCCCCTGACTCACTCTGCCCCCAGACGTTGGATGAGTCCGCCTCGGTCCTGGGCACCCCAGACACCCCACGGGCTCCTTGGTCTTTGCTCAGCCCTCTCACTAAGCTCAGCACAGCCCATACACACATCCGCCACCAGGCCCAGTTTATGATTCAGGGGAATTTAGTCTGTGCTTCCTGCAGTTTGTCGGCCACAGAAGAGGCTCTGCCTCACATGCTATCAAACAACGTGCCTCCGCACCCAGCTGTTATTTCTCCCATTCCTAACACACACGCAGGCACACATGCATGCTCGCATGCACACTCCACACACAGCCATCTCTCTGTGGAGATTAATCAATGCCCTTGTCTTTTTATTAAATAAGATGCTCTTTTCTTCTGTGAAGGCTAACTTTGTCCATAATTACCTAGGTCCTGCCTGAGAAAGGGAAAAAAAACTATAATCTATACAGTCTGCAACTGCCTCAGTCCTTGAGGTGCTTTTCAAGGCTGGGATTCACGGCGGAGCTTTGGAAATCACCCCCGCAGCCTAAACGAAGGCAAAGGCCCTCCTGATGACTCCCCGCAGGGGCGCAGCCTGGGCCTCCGGGGTTCTTAGGACTTTCACCCCGGAAGACACCAGGAAGGATCAGCGAACACAGCTTGTTGGAACTCAGGGGTTTATTTCGGACACTGGATGTGTACTGATTAAGAGGCTAGGCTGTAAAGATTTGAATCCTAGACCTGCTATGAGCACCGGTGTGATCTTGGGGAGGTTATTTCACCTTCTAGAAAATAGAAATATCTATCTATCTCACATTATTCCTGAAGAACTCAATGAGATGACACAAAGGTGCTTAACCCAGTGTTTAGCACATAATAAGGCCTCAATAAATGTTAGCCACTGTTATTCCCACAAGCTCTCAGCATCACCACCGCATTTGCAGCCCGCCTCCCAGCCTCCTTCTTCCTTCCTATTACTGGAATATCGCCCTAGATGGAAAGTTCCACCCTCTGTCATGGCTTCTTATGCTTCCATTCTTATTTGGCCCGACCCCAGGCCTCCACACAACATGACTTCCTGCACTCCCACCAGGCTCTTCCAGATGCCCTGCCTGTGGACCTTTGTCATAACATGAACGCACACCTTCCTCCTTTCTCCTCAGTGCTGGCTTGTCTCTTAAGTTTCCTTTACAACCCTTTCTAATGGTGACGCTCATCCCCTACAGCCCATCACCTTGGAGGTGGGCATACTCCAAGCACAAACCCAGTTCTTCAGTCATCTCCCAATGTCTGCTTATCTCTAAAGTCAAAGCCATTCACATATAACACCTGACTCCATTTTTGTGGCTACCATGTTTCTAGCTTTTTCATAAATTATATGTGATTCAAATTTTGTTCTTACACATGTATTTAACAACAGTGCTGCATTAATGATGCATAAAACCCTGCATCAAGCACTGGGAATATAAAGGTAAATAAGACTTTATTCAAGGTCTATGTATTTGCAGTCTAGTGGGAAGGCAGACACGAAATAATAAGGAAACAGTGTCCTGAGTGTTACCAAGGAGGTAAGTACTGGAGCAATGGGAGCACAGTCCCTGTGGGCACCTCAGTGTCCAGTGTCCAGCGTCATCCCTCCAGCCCCATGTCTCACGTGACCTGATCACCTCAACTTTTCTTCCCGCTGTGCCCATAAACAGACTCCCACTTTGGATCATGTTGTCTGTAATTTAGAATTGCTCACCCCCAATATCTTAAACTCAAATGCCTTCCTTTGATGACAGCCTGCAATCCATACTAACCCTGCTTTCTGCCCTTATTTTCCTCCAATCCTTAAAATATTACATATTCTCAGTACTCATTGGTCCCTCTTAAGACCCTTTTAAAATCTCTGCCTAGTGCCATTAATTCTATTAGCCCATGTTCTCCAGTCTTAACTTACTTTAAGAATCCCTAACCTGGGTCTTCAAATCAGGCATAGTCACATTTTCAGTTCCCAAGGTACTAACCATTACAGGAGACATTAAATGTAAAAATAACAATAATTTTAAAACTGAATAGTTCTACTACAATTTATATATCCAATCTCAACTGGCCCCTTTTCCTACTCAACCATATTTTTATTCAGTGAAACCCAGTCACATTCCCTACAAAGGCAGCTCTGTATCATTCCCTTTCTTTAAATCCTCCTACACTTTGCCTCAGCTGTGGCCATGAGAAAGCTCTTTCAACGTTCCCCATTCCTCTTCAAAATATCTTAAATTTTCACCCATTTTCTCTCCTTTCCTTCACAGCACAGAGAATGGCTTCCTGCCCTGCCAGGCTGACCACTGTATTTGTGACCTAACTCATTTCATCCTCTTGGAGCTCCCACATCAATTGTCAGCTCACTTGATTCTTCCATTTCTCCCTCTCCACTGGTCCTTTTTCTCCACCTACAAGCAAGCTAAAATCTCTCTTCCTATACTTAATGAGTATTCCTTTGATATATTACCCCTCAAGCTACCATCCATCCTCTTTTCTTGTCTTCACTGCCAGCTTCTTGAAAGAAACCTGTATTCACTGATTTATGCTTCCTGACCCCCCACTCATAGCTTAGGCCTGTGCGGTCTGGCTCCCACCCACGTGGCTCTAATAATAGTTCTTTAGCACAGATCACCAAGGAAAATACAGGGGACTAGAGAAATCACTTGAAATCAAGGTTTAGATAGAATGGAGTTAGGCCTTTTCAGTAAAATTCTCACAGGAATTAACCACCACCCAATTCTCACGGTTGTGTTGTTGATTTAAAAGGAAAAAATGTTAATTGTTTTTCTGAAAGAGGAAGAAACTTCAGGATGTAAATTACAAATCACGTGGGTTCTTTTTCCTCTTTCCTAAAATACTCAAATTTTTGGAGCATAAGGACAATATTTGGTGTTTCATATAACCACCTTTATAATGTATAACTTTTTAATTTTGTGTGAGCTGAATCATATCAGGTCTTCTGGTTCAGACTACTCTTTGTTTATGAAAGTCGTTGCTAGGAATAGCAATCAATTTAAGTATTTCATTATTCTGAAGGCAAGAAAGATAAGGAATAAAAATTGGGGGAAAACATATCTAGATTGCAGATCTAACATGTCTATAATCTCCAGTCCTTACAATCAAAAGCCATGATACACACCCTTATAACTATGGCAGAATAAAATTTAAAACTAGTATTATGTTTTGGTGAATTTTGGGAGGTTTTAACATGTGGCTGGTTCTATCCACACCTTGACTCACTTTCACTGCGATTCTGCTGACAGTCTATTCTAATACATTCTTGCCTTGCAAAGTCTATCATTATTTCTGCCCTGACATATCTGTATTAGTTTCATCAGTTAACCCTATGCTTGCCAGTTTCACAATATAAATATTTTGTAATTGATATAATGAGACTCAATCACAGTATAAGAATCAACTGACCCTTCAGAAAACTGAAGGTGTGGCCTCTCTGGTCTTCCCAGGTTTTAGACAACTAAAGACATTTCTGTTTTTCCCTGTCGTTTATGCCTCATGCTATGCAGGGTGATATCTGAGAGCATCTACAGAGTGAAAGCATCTCTGCCATTTTAAACAAATTAAAAAGTGTTAAGGTTTAATTATTTTAGAAGAAACGAGGGAGTAAATTATGCTTTGGAGAGTGTTGAAAACCCTTCGTTCATAGATTTTATTTCTTAGAATGCCGTTTTTGTGGGTGTATTCTTCAGTAGAAAGAGCTCACCTCAGTGACTGCTCATCATCGCATAGTTAAGAGGGAAGAGCTGAATGCTGTTTGCCGGTGCCTGCAGAATGCCAGAGCCAGATAGCCAGGTTGCATGGAGGTTATTCTCTACTGCAAAATCACAAAGGCAACCCAACACAGATAGTCAGGACTACCTTTTAATTGAAATTACCTAATAATTCAGAGTTGGGAAATTGCCTTTCTCTTATACTGCACAAAAAGTATATTCAGTTCAGAACCACAATTATGTTTACTGTGGAACAATTCTGCACCTTTCCATGGCTATTTCCTGACAACTGCAGTAAGAAGCCTAGGGTAAACTCCTCTATACCGTAATTAAGGCTGTTATACATGTTGTCTTTTGTCCAACACTGCTTTCTTAGACAATGTTACTCACACACCAAAGGGAATTCCAATTACCATGAAAAACAAGCCACAGGGATACTATAGGAATTTCCCACAATTATTTGTTCCAGAGTAAATACGTTTCCTTTGATTTTGACAAAACCATAAAACACAGAATTGTATTGTGAAGCTTTGTTTAGCTGTGTGTTTACCAATACCCTGGAGGCTTTACTCTTTGAAAGGCAACAAGATTACATCATGCTGTTTCATCTCTCATCACTTGGCATGCATGTATGTTATACCTAACAATCTAACTTCAGCAGGGAAATACAATGAACTAATTCATGAGTCCAGATTCTGTTTTATACTCCATTTGTGAAGGAGAATCATGACTTAGCTTAAATAAGACTCTATGCCTTGACTACGGATTTCAAAGCATGAAAGTGTTGACCGAGCCTGGGTCCCTGTCTTTGCTGATGGACTCTGTAGACATTAATTCATGTATAGGATATAAACGAACAACAGAGAATACAGAAGACTGTCATTTCTCTTGATTTATCATCACCCTTCTCAGCCATTATACAATAACTTCATTTTCACTGAACTTTCTTTTCTCTTCCTATCAAAAAGGCCTTCAAATGTGGGAGCCCTTTAACTCTCCCCTCCAAAATCATGGTCACTTCAAGGGAGCCATTCGTTTGCATTTTAGATGACAAACTTCTTTTTCCTCTATTTCATTAGATTAAGGGGAAAGTGGGATAATAAAAGAATGATGAATGCCCACAAATCACACAAGTAAAGAAGTCTCACTACTTTATAGCTTCTCTTTGGGGTTGTCCTTTATTTATTTATTCATTCAGTAAACACTGAGCAACTGAATATGAGAAGCATTAACCTTCCAAGAAATGATACAGACAGATCTTGTAGTTCTGTGACCTCCTTCATTCTGGTTCTCTCGTGTCCCTTCCCATGGCCCCACCTCGCCTTTATTGCCACCTGGAATTGGGTCACTCCAAACTCATAAAATCAAGCCACATCTTCCTATTTATACCTTTTTCCTGTTCCTTTACTATTTTTAAATCTAGTCTTTGATATCACTGACATGTTTAATTTCTTACCACTTACAACATACCTGGATTCAGATACTAGCTTACCTAGAGTCCACAGTTGTCATTGTAGCAGCGCTCTAGCTAGCACCGTCCTTTCTAGCCTCCGTTGTCCTCTTGCTGCCTTCAACATGACCATTCCTAGTTCAGTTCAAACCAGCTGGACCCGCAGAAGCATCAGGGGATGGGCACAGTCACAGAGAAAGTCCTGTCCTTTGAAGTCCCTCTGTGGTTTGCATCTGCTTCTGACAATTGCCAGCTCCATGACTTCCTTAAGTTAAAAACCTCCGTAAGCCTCAGTTTCCCCATCCACATGAATGAGCATTTTAATCAGAGAGCAGAGATGCCATAGGGCATATGATAGGGTGAGTCAACAGTGACTATCATTATCAGTTCGATTTCTAGTGCAGGTCTGCTTAGCCCTTTTGGAGAAAATTATATATTCATGCTGCTGGGCTCCATTATATATTTATGAGCTCCAACCTCAGCTGGGCCCTCAAGGGATTCTCCTCTCCTCCCTTTCCATTCTCCATAATAGTAGCCCCAAACCTTTACCACTGCCCTCAAGGGTCCTACCAGCTCCCTGTTTCCCTCGCCCTCAGCAGGTGGCCAAGCCTCTTCCTTCACTGAGACAATGGGTGCCTGGGAGCAAGGACAGTTTCTGCTGTCCTGACTTCTCCAGTCGGCTATATCATCATGCCTCCTCTCCCACTTCACTCCTACCTGAAGAAGAGAGGTAACCCAGATCACTAGACTGTTGACTGACTCAGGAAGTATTCACTGAATGCTGACCAACTATCCATCAGGCCCTATGCCAGGTGCCAACCTGCCCTGAAGCAGCTTTAGCCTCATGGAGGAGCCAGACCAGTAAACACACAAGAACCAAATGAGGAGGTTTATGCTACAATAGATGCAAAGACAGGTCCTAGCCAAGACTTGCAAGGTCAGCTAAGGCAGCTTCCTGTGGGAAGTTGCATCTGAGCTGAAAGCTGAAGAAGAAATAGTAGTAGCCAGGTTGCAGAGAAGAGAAGGGGGCTTTCAGGCAAAGAAAGCAGTATGTGCACGTCATGGCAACATAGAAGAGCCAGGTGCTAGGCTTAGATTTCATTACAGATCTAAGGAACCTGGAGGGGCACAGCTGTCGGATATTGCGACTAGGCTAGAAGCACAGTATGCGGCGCCCAGTGGGTGGGAATGGAGAGACTAGACGGACGCCCCTGCCTTGCTCCAGATGGAGGTACCTAGTGTCAGGGAGGGTGACAACCCCTCACTGGGACATGGCACTCTGTGCTGGAAGTGGAATGGCTTTTCCTGCCTGCAGTTCAGATGACACTAATAGATTGTGACCATATTCTTTAAGGAAGATGAGTCAAAGTTGCTTCACCATTTTCTGTCTGCCCTGAAGGAAATTGTACTTAGAACCATTTTTGTTTAGAAATCCTGTCTGCTTTCCTTTTTTACTATGTGTCCTTCCATAAATTAGAGAGAAACGTGTTCTTTTGTATCCCAAATAAGGTAAATTAAAGTTATAAGTAGCCTTCAAAATGTGGGCCACAGTTTTTTCTTTGGAAAGCATAAAAAGTGATCAGAGACCTTCACGGTTTCCTAGAAAGCATCCTGGATAAGTTTCAGGGACCCTGCTGGGGGCCATGGCAATCCTCTGCCATCCACCACACCTGAGGTCTTAGATCTCCCAGAGAGCTGCAGAGTCTTCCCTTCAGGCAGAGAGTTCAGTGGGTCATATCTGAATGTTGTTTAGATATTACTTTTAAAAGGAATAAAAGGATATGAAATCATTTGACTGCTTTCTGCCCCTCAATGTGTGGAATTTTGTCTCATTTCACCTGAAAGAATTGAAGTCACTCCTAACAGTTACCAAAGGGAAAGGGACTGGGAGGGTGGATGGGAAGGGAGGGAGAAGGGGAATAAGGGGCATTACGATTAGCACACGTAATGCAGTGGGGGGGGCACAGGGAAGGCAGTATTCATAGAGAAGACAAGTAATGATTCTATAGCGTCTTACTATGCTGATGGACAGTGACTGTAGTGGGGTATGTGGAGGGGACTTGATAATAGGGGGTCTAGTGTTCAAGTGATTGTACATTAACGATACCAAAATAAAAAATAAAAATAAAAGATGTCACTCATTCCCTTGATAGTTGCCTCATGGCTTTAATAGTATCTATATTCCAGCAGGTCTTTAGATAGTGTGATTTATAATAAATATATATTAGGTCTATGTCCGCATTTCTGGCACAGAGCTCCTAAAACCTTTGGAATTTCCTCAATAATAGGTGGAGAAACATCATATTTGTTATCTTAATGAGGTGACTTTTGGAAAGCACCTAAGGATGGGAGCTGGTTGTCAGGAGAACCCACCATGTAATTGGAGGGTTGGGACTTTCATTCCCATTCCCCTGACTTCTGGGGAAGGAAAGAGGCTGGAAGCTGAATCAATAGTCAATAGCCAATGATTGAATCAATAATGCCTATGCAGTGAGGCCTCTGTGAAAACCCAATGATAAGATTCTGAGAGTTTCTGGGTTAGTGAACAGGTGCAGATTTGGGAAGAGAGCGTGGAAGCTCTGCACCCCTTCCCCACATCTAGCCCTGTGATTCTCTTCCGTCTGGCGGCTCCTGAGTTATGTCCTTTTATAACAAACAGGTTTACTCTAGTAACTAAAATGTTTCTCTGAGTTCTGAGAGCCACTCTAGCAAATCAAGTGAACCCGGGGAGGGAGTTGGAATCAGATTTACAGCCATTTGGTCAAAAGCACAGAGAACAGGGTGAACTTTTGACTGGCATCTGAAGTAGAGGTCAGTCTTGTGGGACTGAGCCCCTCACCGTATCTGAGAAGATAGTGTTGAAATAGAGTTGACCTGTAGGGCACTCTGCTGGTATCCAGGACTTGCCCGGCTGTGGAGTCTTCAGTCCTCACGCCTGGGGCTTACGCAGTTCCTGCTGTCAGCAGCCTCCTTTGTTGGACTTCCATACTTGTTTACAGTTTATCATTATTATTATTTGGAATTACATAAAAAATGTACACCATGATCTAAGAACCTGTCAAGAAAGAAACTGTCTGATAGTCATCATTGTGTCCCCAGCACCAAGTACAGCACCGAACACATAGTAGGTCGGTACCAGTGATTGTTTGAGTGGATGGATAAACAGAAGGTTGTAACAATAAATGCAGGCCTGGTTAAAGGTTAAATGTTTCCAGTTTTGGACTTTTCTCTCCTCATTCTAGTTTACCTTGAATAATCTCATTCAATTCCACTATTTGGACTCATTTTCATTGTATTTTCTTCACTTTTTATGATGTATAAACAAACAAAGTTCATATTATATTTGCTAGGAAACTTTTTTTCATTTCTATGTCATGAAAATTACTCTTTATTACCGCGTGCCTCATTCTTTGTAACAGCCGCATAATATTCCAAGGTAGGGAAGTGGCGAAATTTAATTTCTGTTGATGACCATATGGGTTATTTCTAATTTTTCTGTACTGTAAATAATGCCATACTATCTTTATAAATATATCCTTGTGCATGTGTGTGAATGTTTCAGTAGGATAAATTCCTAGACATGGGCCATCTTCCATTTTTCATGAATACTGACAGGTCGCTCTCCAAAAATAAATCTTTTTCGACCCGCATTTCCACCAAGAGCTGCTTGAGAGGATCAGCTTCCTCGCGCCCTTGCAAACACCGAATACTGTGACCCTGCTGTAAAATCTTTGCCAGTTGGGCATATGAAAAATATATCACTGGCTTTAATCTGCATTTCATTGAATATAAAAAAGTAAAGGCGCTTTCAATACATTTCATGGTAATTTGTGTTAATTCTTTTATGTACTGTCAGTTCTGCTTTGGACTGTTATCTTTCTAATTAATTTGTAAAGGGAGAGAGTAAAAGGAACAGAAGGAGAAAGAAAATCCTAGCGACATGGCCTCTGCTGAGGGTTGGTTTTGCTTTAGAAGCTGAAATGTGTCCAGGCTTGATTTTTATTTTCAATTCACATTTCAGATCCAGCTCCCCAAACTCTTTGATCTTTCTCCCTGTCTCCGTACCCGGAAGAGAACCCTTGGCCTTCTCAGCTGGGAGCTGGGAGCACACGTGGAAAAACTGGCTGGGATCCATATTCTTGCCAAATTTAGTCACACAAAGGGGCCTGCAAGGGAAAAAAGACTGGATGAAAGCAGCCGCTGCCGGGACTTCAAAGGCCGCGCCGCCGCGCGGGGGCCCTGCGCAGGCGCCGCCCTCCGCGGATGTAAGGCGCGGCTCGTGCCCGCCCGCCGGCCTCTGAGCGGCCGCCCGCGCGCGTCCCCGGCCCGGGGCGGGTGGAGGGTCCCGGCGGCGGAGGGAGAGGCCGAGGGGCGGGTCGCCACCTGCGCGCGCCCCCCGGCTGCCCCGGGCCGGTGCCCACGCGGAGTCCAGGCGCCTGAAGAAAGGTTCAGAGAGGGAAAAGAAGCTGCTGTCCAGACCCCGAGGCGAGCAGCCCTGCGACCCGCCGGTGTATTTCAGTTCCCGCCTCCGCCCCACTCCCTCCCGGGGAAGCCCTTTCTAGACGTTCCGCCCGCCCGCCGTGCGGGGCCCAGGGGCTCGTCGCGGGCCGGGCCGTGAGGGGGCGCGTGGCGGGATCCCCCGGACGCACACGGCTGCTCCGAGCCCGCCTCTCGCCCCTCGTCCCCGTCCACGATCACCGCAGCTCGGCTCCTCTCCCTCCGGACGGAGTCGGGACTTGAGCTGCGCCTCCCTCGCGGGCGGTGGGAAGACCGGCCCCCCAGGGGACGCCTCGCCTCCTCCCTGCGGGCGAGACGCGGGCGCGGGAGAAGCCCCGCGAGGGCCCGGGGGCCGGGCTGGGGGACCCGCCCCGGGGCTGCGACGCCGACGGGTACCGGCCGCGCGGAAGCCTGGCGTCCGCAGCGGCCGGATTTGGGAACATTTTCACGGTCCCACGACTTCTTTGCAACTCCGGGGGGCGGGGGGTGAGTTTGTTTGCCTTAGGAGGAGGCTGGCAGAGGCGGAAGAACCCCGGGGACACAAACTGTTTTACCTCGAGCCCCCGCCCTCCTCCCTTTCCGCGAAGTCCGTTAAACGGATGATGCCCACAGCTCTTAGTCTCCCGGTGAAGCTGGGGTGGTGGGGAAACCGGGGGTGCCGGGGTTCTGTCTCGGGAATCTATTTTATTCGTTTTTCTCGTCCTTCACCGTCGCTTCTCTCTCCGAGCATCCTCTTCTGGAGGCCTCTGCCACCTCCTTCCTTTGGGAGCCCACAAAAGTTGTAGCCGGGGGAGTCCAGGCCGCACAGAGGGGAAGCCCCGGAGCCCGGGCGGGGTTAGCACCGAGGGGCCGAGAGGGCTCAGAGGGCACCGCGCTCTTCCCTCCTCTCCGTAACTGAGGACTCGCTTGGGTGTCTGTAGCTGGCGCGACTTGGAAGCAAAGTCGCCGGGGGAGGGAGGGTGGTGTGTCTGGTGTGGATGGGGGTCTTTCCAGGGCTCTGCCCGCTTCCACGGCAGGCGGGGCTCCGGTGCCCCGCGGGCTGCCTGGCCCGTCCCGGTTGCCCCGTCTCTGTCCTGGCGCGGGGTAGGCGGCTCGCCTCCCACGAGCAGCGCCGGCTACGGCTCCCCGCGCAGAAGGAAGTGTTGATGTTAAACAAGGCACCGTTCACTCCCAGGCTGAACCCAAACCAACCCAAGCCACCAAAAGGGGGAAAAACCAGCAGCAATCCAGCCAGCCCCTTGCAATTGTTTCACGGTCGGAATTAAATCACATTAAAACGCCCCCTGAAACCCACATCCTGAGGGAGTGAACCTGCAACAGACAGCCTCTAGTCGCTCGCTCGAGTTCACACAAACAACCTGCCTTAACATCCGAGGGAAGGGGGCGGTGTTTGTCCTGCGCCGCTCCCACCACTTCCCGGACGTTGCCCGCAGAGGCGCTGCGTGTGTTAGCAGCAGCCCCGACTCGAATTAGAAGAGACACCTCGGCGACAGGAATGCCTTTGCCTGAAACTTCACCGAACCTGTGGGTTCATCGACCTCTAGGAGGAAAGTCTTCCCAAGGTTACTAGCCTCCATCCCGCGCCCAGAGAGACAGACTTCACGTGGAGATGTCAGCCTCCCACCCAAAGCTTTAAAAAACTTCGGTGAATGCTTTCTAGTAAAGCCCCTTTTGAGTGCAGCCCATCACGAGATGTTCAACACTACTAAGGACAATCAGCCAATGCCTTTACCCCACGCCGAGTACACACAGCCTCGCAAATAGAGCCAGGAGCTTGGTGATTTCGTTAGAAACAATGTTTCTGAAGGAGAGGGTTATCGCAAAATACCAAACGAAGCCACCTATCCTCGGCTCTTCTGGTAAACAGTTCCCACTAGTTATTGTTCCAAATATTCTCATCTTCTCGAGCTCCTCATCTCCAGGACACTTGGAGCGGAGCTCCAAAAGGCTCAGGGAGTCCAGATAATTAACATGAAGGAGAAAATGAGATTCGAATTTGTTGCAACACTTAAATGGAGGTGGGGGAGGGGGGGGAATGTACGTAGGCGTGTTCACTGAATCTCACTTTGGCTATCAGAAAATACGCTCTGACCATTCTGTATATCTTTACCCCTTTCTTGACAGTTTGAGGAAAAGGGACGTCTACTTTTGGTTGTTTTGGTGAAATTGCACTTTCCAGTTATTTTCTTCTCGTCAGGGTAGCGCATTTGTGGGAGGATTTTTGACTTCGTATTCCCAGATTTCTTTTAGAACAGAGGGTATGTCTGACATGCCACATGTTCACATCTCTAGGACATTACACTCACACTGGTGCCCAATTTAAAGGGAAGATGAACACAGCACCAAACAAAAAATAAGAGTTTCTTTCCAACCTTTTCAGTATTGCCCCCCAAACACATTACAGGAGAATATTGTTTTTGTCTAAGGCATAGCATCTTCAGCTATTTGAAGTGGAATTCAGTTTTACTCCTGTCTCCCATCACTGACCCCTTAATTTTACCCCATCCCCCAGAGAGAATTTATATGTGACTATTGATCATGCTGTTTGTGACCAGCTGAAAACCCTTTAATTGATAGTTTTTAAAACTGTTTCCTAGTAAATTCCCATCAGTAGGAAGTAATCAGTAGGTGAGATTTTAAGTGCTTATTTAGTGCACTGCTAAGGTTTTTACTTATAGAATGCCCAGCCGCAAGCAATTTCCCTCTTAGGAAAAGGAAAGAGATCTTTGCACGACTATTTCTATATAACAGAGCTAAAGTCAGATTTTGTAGTGTTTTCCTTATTTTCAATATAAGGGAGATGGAGACACATTTCTTCCTGTCCCTTGTTTGTTGTTCTGAGATTTTACAGATGGTTACTGTACTGGGCATAATTGTGCCTGGATTTTTAACTGAGGGGTTTGAAAGCCAAGGAACAAAATACAATGTGTTTTCAAACTTCAGCTTCGCTTACGACTTTCATAAAACATCTTAAAAGTCCTTCCTTGTACAAAATGCATCAAAGGGACGGTGGAAACTGCGGAATTTCTGATGTTGGATTCGGATTTGCTTCGTCAAGGGTCCTTTTGAGCGTGCAGTTCAAGGTGCCAGAGACCGCCCGGTCCAGCCTCGCTCTCTACTGGCTTCGATCCTCTGGGCTTTTTGCCTTCTCTTTCCGCTCCTTTTGGGTTGTTTTTTCATCCTCTACGAGATTCCCACACATTGTGGCGCGTATCTCCGAAAACCCACGAGACACCTAGCGCAACTCTGTACAGCCCACAATGAGAATGTAAAGAGATCTTGTTTAAAAAGTGATAAGATCCAGCCTTCAGTTTTTTCTTCCATGTCCCATAGCTTGGAGATTTTATTTTTTGCTAGCATATGCTCATTTATCCTTTGACATTATGTTTAGAAAAGCCACAACTCTTTTCCTTGTCCTTGCTTCCGTTCTCTCACATTAGTTGAGCAATGTCTGTTGTATTTTCCCCTTCTCTCTATCCCGGATTTCCGCCTCATCCCCTCTGTCAGAGCATCTATCAACGTGGTGTCGATCACAGCTGCAGCGGCTTCCCTTTCATCTTCGAAACCCTGCCAGAGCGACGGAGAGGGAGGCGGAAAGGAGTGGGAGGGAGACGAAAGAAGACAGATTTAGATAAAGAAGTTAAACCGGGTGTGCAGTTTGTTGTCAATTTCACGGGGGGGGGGGGAGGGCCGGAGGCAAAGCGTGCTTTTCCGTTAATTACAGGAAGCTCGGGGTCCTTCCTTCCCTTGCCAAGTTGCCTGCTCCTTCCCTACACACACACACCTCCCAAACTAGGACTTGTCCTACAGGCTGTGGGAAAAGGTAAAAAAAGTCCTCCTCAACCACCACCTCCTTTTCGCCGTCTCCTCCCCCAACCCCACCCCCGCGGGCAGCCCGGGAGAGCTGGAGGCGGGGGAGGGGGGGAAGCGACGCAAGTGGGTAGATTTCAGCGCCACCGAGGCGCGGGAGGAGAAGCGGTGGGGAGGCGCAGCCGCTCACCTGCGAGGCAGGGCGCGGAGGAGGAAACCCGGTTGCGCTCTCTCCCGCGGAGTAGCCGGGACGCGCCCGGACACCTGAACGCGGCCAAGCCCCAGCAGTCTCCCTCCCCTACCCGGCAAATCCAAAGGGTGCAGCTCTTTGCTTTGACTGAGCGGCCCCGTGGAAGCGGAGAGGGCGGCAAGCAAGCGAGCCAGGCTGAGAAACTCGAGACGGGAACAAAGAGGGGTCGGACTCTGTGTGTGTGCGCGCGTGTGTGCGTGTCTGTGGGCTCGAGCTCCCAGCAAAAGCATCTCGGCCTGAGGCCCCTGCTGTGACTCCCCGAGACCCTGCCGTGCCCTCCACTACCGACTCCCAGCGCTCGCTGGCACAAACTTTACTACCCGAACTTCTTTCTCTTCCCCTCGTCCTCCGCCCCCGCCTCCTCCTGCTCCTCGTCCTCCAGCAGTTAAATGCTCTTGGAGAAGAAAAACCAAAGTGAAAGGGAAGGAAATAAGCAGCTATAAAACGGACATCTCCAACCTGGGTGGCATTTTTTTTTAACCGTCCAGGAAGTGGACATTTCGTTATCTTCTGTTCTCCTGGTACCTTCACCGCTGGGGCAAACGGAGCCTTTTTGCCCAGTTCCCCTTTTTTTCGGAAAACAAACTCGCAAATCGGCAGCTGGAGCACCTAAAGTGGAGAGTTTGCGTAGAGACGGGCGGACGGACCCTCCTCTGCAGTTTAGATCTTGCCTCCTCCAGAACTGACGTCCTCCGCGCTCAGACCAGGGAGACACTGGGGGCGTGCGGTGTCCGCCCTGGCGGCCTAGCCTAGTGCGCGCCCCGCCGCGCAGACGCCCCAAGAGGCGCCGGCTGCGGCGGCCCTCGCAGCCTGGTGCCCTTCGGTCTCCGGGCGGGCGCCGACATCTGTCTCCACGGAGCGGGAAGGCTCTGGGTGCCGCCGGGGCCTCGGGCGCCGCCGCAGCAGCTCCGACTGCCGGCCCCACTTCCGTCCGCTGTCCTCCCTCACGCATCCTTCCAGTTCCCTTCTCCCCTCTTTCGTTGACCCCCCCTCTTTCCTGCTGTCGCTTCGGGTGCTCCCCCAGCGGAGCGGAGATTACGGAGTGATCGGGATGCCCCAACTCTCCGGGGCAGGCGGCGTGGGCGGGGGGACCCAGAACTCTGCGCCACGGACGAGATGATCCCTTTCAAGGACGAGGGCGATCCATAGAAGGAGATCTTCGCCGAGATCAGCCACCCCGAAGAGGAAGGCGACTTAGCCGACATCAAGTCCTCCTTGGTTAACGAGTCCGAAATCATACCAGCCAGCAACGGACACGAGGTGAACGGGCCGCTGCTTCGAGCTCCCGGAGGCGTGGCGGGTCCCGGGAAAGGGCAGAGAGGGAGAGGGAAGGTGCCGGCGGTTCCGGTTGGCTGGTCCTGAGTAGGTCCCCCGTTTGCCGGGGGAGTGTGGTGGCGGAGGGCCTGGAGGGTGGTGGGTGTTTCCCTGGTCAACATTCTTCATTTGTGAGTGGTGGGAGGTGGAGGAGGGTGCAGCGAAGTTTATTCCAAGGGGATACATTTCGGGCTTCGGTGGCTAAGACTTTGGTTTGCGAGCAGGAGAAGCTGCTTGTAACCCATAACGTGAGGGCGGTTGAGGGCACGAAGCAATAAAGCTAGCATGCCTGAGCAACAACTACTGAGTTCTTCCGTAGGACGGAAAACAAAGTGCACCCACTATCTCTTTCGGTAGATGTCTGCAGAAGTGCGTTAGACCACCAAACAGCTTAGGCAGAGACAAGCAGAGCCACAGGCAGAGAGGAAGAGGAGGCAGGCGTGGGCCGGGAACCGGAGGGGCAGCCCCAACCGCTGCAGAACCAGGCTCGGGCGGAGCAGGCGGCCGAGGGGGCGCGCTCCTGGGCTGCGGGGGCGGTGCGGGGCCGGTTCTGTGCTGCTGGCGGAGTCCCAGCGCCGGGGCTGGCTGCTGGGAGCCGTGGGCGCACGGAGCCCAGCAGCCCGAGGGGGTGGGGTTCCTCGCAGTACCGCCCGCAACAAAAGTTTTTGGAACCCTCGTCACTTAAAGAAAAAATAAAGCGCCTATATTTGGGCCAGATCAGGCCTTAAATCTATGCAGAAGAAAGGCGAGTCAGAGTAGAGATGCGGCGGAAGCCAGGGCACCCACTCAGCGGAGGGCGGAAAGGGCTTTATCAGATCTCCGGGACCGCTGCGGGCGATGGGGCTGGTGACCCGAGTAGAGTAAACAGAGACACGTGGGTGCAGGCTGGAGAAAGCGCTGAGGGGGACCGCGCGGAAGGGCTATTTCAGGCCGCGCGGAGAGCTGGGAGGGCGGATGGCCCCTGAAACCTGACACTCTGCTGGCCACCCTTGTTCAACAACTGGGAAACGCTTTGGAGGAAATCCGGTAGAAGAGTCCTGACATTCAAATGATTTCACCAACGCTTTTTCCCTCCAAAGAAACTTGGAGGATACACCCGTTTTCCTTAAATGGCATTTTTCTGCCCCCCCAAAGAAAGCGTGTGGTTTTGGGGGCGGGACATTTGGGTTTTAAACAACTCGTAAGAACACCTCAGTTACCTTCTTTATTCCAATGGCAGGGATGAGTATGCATTTTGGAAGCCTGGGGCCCTGGGTCCTAAGGAGAACTAGGGATGTTCTGTCCCCTGAGTCTTTTATCCCAACATGCCAATTTGAGGGGAAGCCGGGGTGGGGGAGCTACGGTGCACCCAATCCCACCTAAAAGGTTTGTGACTGTGTGTGTTGGGGAGATGAGGTCATTAGGAGGACACATGTCCAAGGAACCAGATAACATCCAAAACAGAGCCCAAACGCTGTATTTGTAGAGCAGCCTCTTTTTATTTCTACCCATTTTGCTTGTTCCTTATTCCATAAGTATATTTGCCACCCACTTGACATTTTCTACACGTTTCTGCTCTGGGGAGAAGGGCGCTGCTTTTGAAGCCCAGAACCCAGAGAGTTAAAGCTCTGTTAATCTTTATGGCAGTGGTAAGTGGGCATGGGGCAGACCCAAGGAAGATAGTGAAGGGGTATTACCACTGATTTGCACGTGGTTGAGTCTGGGTGGATGGTGGTTACCAGAACTGATATTAGCTGGGCTACCTTTTAGGTGTCTGTAACCCAATTCTCAAGTTTACCTCCCTTTAACCACAGAATAGTTCACTTTTCTCCTGTAAACTTGCACTTAGCCAGCCTTGTTAGGTTTTAAGGAATGGAGCTCCTGCTGGGACTGGCTTGGGACAATTGCTCTAAGAACCCCATCTGTGTGTGGCTTGTTTTTATTGAAAATGCTATTTTCAGTTGAAAAATCATATTTCAGCCTGCTTTTAATCAGCACTGATTGAAGTGAACAGTGGTTAAACAAGCTATTAAAATGATCAACCCCATTAAATCAATTCCTATCAAGCATCCAAGTAGCCTTGATGCATTTTAGCAAAGAGCAGTTAGAGTGGCATATGTACCTTTTCCAAATTTACTGTATTGCTATTGTTTTTTATATTTATCTTTCTACTCTTGGGCAGGTAATAATCACTGAAAAATACAAGTTGAAAAGAAACAAACAAATTTTCCAGTACTCAACCCTAGACCACCCCTCTTAGATTAATAAAATGGGCAGATTGAGTTGCATGTAATCCTCTTCTTTTGAGTTACCAGTGGACACACACTTAAATCATTACTGTCACAAACTCTAAGGGGATTTTCTTTCTTTTAGCGGTGGAGATTCTTGCTGTTAGGTGACCAGACAAGCACAAACCTCCCAGGAGCCCTACCATGACAAGACCAGAGAACACCCTGATGATGGTAAGACTCTAATTCTACTTCTCCCAATTTTATCATTTAACCTGTGCCATTTGTGAACATAGGTATGTTTTATTCTTTTTGAGTCCAAGAAACCAGGATCAGATGTGATAAGACTGTGCGCACTGTTTTAACAAAGTGGGGAAGAAAACCCAGGGAACTTAATGCTTATCTCTAATGTATAGTTACATAATTTATTTTATTTATTTATTTTTTAATATAATTTATTTTATTATCATTAATTTACAATTACATGTGCAATATTACAATTATTAAACTACCCCTTCATCAGGTCCCCCCCACCAACCCCATTACAGTCACTGTCCATCAGCGTAGTGAGATGCTACAGAATCACCACTTGTCCTCTCTGAGCTGTACTGCCCTCCCCGTGCCCCCCCAACATTACATTTGCTAATCGTAATGCCCCTTTTTCCCTCTTATCCCTCCCTTTCCGCCCATCTTTCCCAGTCCCTTTCCCTTTGGTAACTATTAGTCCATTCTTGGGTTCTGTGAGTCTGCTGCTGTTTTGTTCCTTCAGTTTTTTTCTTTGTTCTTATACTCCACATATGAGTGAAATCATTTGATACTTGTCTTTTTCGGCTTGGCTTATTTCACTGAGCATAATACCCTCTAGCTCCATCCATGTTGTTGCAAATGGTAGGATTTGTTTTCTTCTTATGGCTGAATAATATTCCATTGTGTATATGTACCACATCTTCTTTATCCATTCATCTACTGATGGACACTTAGGTTGCTTCCATTTCTTGGCTATTGTAAATAGTGCTGCAATAAACATAGGGGTGCATCTGTCCTTTTCAAATTGGGCTGCTGCATTCTTAGGGTAAATTCCTAGGAGTGGAATTCCTGGGTCAAATGGTATTTCTATTTTGAGTTTTTTGAGGAACCTCCATACTGCTTTCCACAATGGTTGAACTAATTTGCAGTCCCACCAGCAGTGTAGGAGGGTTCCCTTTTCTCCACATCCTCGCCAACATTTGTTGTTGTTTGTGTTTTGGATGTTGGCCATCCTCACTGGTGTGAGGTGATATCTCATTGTGGTTTTAATCTGCATTTCTCTGATGATTAGCGATGTGGAGCATCTTTTCATGTGCCTGTTGGCCATCTGAATTTCTTCTTTGGAGAAGTGTCTATTCATGTCCTCTGCCCATTTGTTAATTGGATTATTTGCTTTCTGTTTGTTAAGGTGCACGAGTTCTTTATATATTTTGGATGTCAACCCTTTATCACATACGTTTTTTATGAATATATTCTCCCATACTGTAGGATGTCTTTTAGTTCTACTGATGGTGTCCTTTGCTGTACAGAAGCTTTGCAGCTTGATATAGTCCCACTTGTTCATTTTTGCTTTTGTTTCCCTTGCCCGGGGAGATATGTTCATGAAGAAGTTGCTCATGTTTATGTCCAAGAGATTTTTGCCTATGTTTTTTTCTAAGAGTTTTATGGTTTCATGACTTACATTCAGGTCTTTGATCCACCTTGAGTTTACCTTTGTGTATGGGGCTAGACAGTAGTCCAGTTTCATTCTCTTACATGTAGCTGTCCAGTTTTTCCAACACCAGCTGCTGAAGAGGCTGTCATCTCCCCATTGTATATCCAAGGCACTTTTATCAAATATTAATTGACTGTATATGTTTGGGTTAATGTTTGGATTTTCTATTCTGTTCCACTGGTCTGTGGGTCTGTTTTTGTGCCAATACCAAATTGTCTTGATTACTGTGGCTTTGTAGTAGAGCTTGAAGTCAGGGAGCGTAATTCCCCCTGTTTTATTCCTCCTTCTCAGGATTGCTTTGGCTATTCGGGGTCTTTTGTGGTTCCATATGAATTTTAGAATTATTTGTTCCAGTTCATTGAAGAAAGCTGTTGGTAGTTTGATAGGGATTGCATTGAATCTGTAGATTGCTTTAGGTAGTATAGCCATTTTGACAATATTTATTCTTCCTAGCCAAGAGCATGGGATGCATTTCCATTTGTTAGTGTCCTCTTTAATTTCTCTTAGGAGTGTCTTGTAGTTTTCAGAGTACAGGTCTTTCACTTCCTTCGTTAGGTTTATTCCTAGGTATTTTATTCTTTTTGATGCAATTGTGAATGGAATTGTTTTTCTGATTTCTCTTTCTGTTAGTTCATCATTAGTGTATAGGAAAGCAACAGATTTCTGTGTGTTAATTTTGTATCCTGCAACTTTGCTGAATTCAGATATTAGTTCTAGTAGTTTTGGAATGGAATCTTTAGGGTTTTTTATGTACAGTATCATGTCATCTGCAAATAGTGACAATTTGACTTCTTCTTTACCAATCTGGATGCCTTGTATGTCTTTGTTTTGTCTGATTGCTGTGGCTAGGACCTCCAGTACTATGTTGAATAACAGTGGAGAGAGTGGGCATCCCTGTCTTGTTCCCGATCTTAGATGAAAAGCTTTCAGCGTCTCGCCATTAAGTATGATGTTAGCTGTGGGTTTGTCATATATAGCCTTTATGATGTTGAGGTACTTGCCGTCTATACCCATTTTGTTGAGAGTTTTAATCAGGAATGGATGCTGAATTTTGTCAAATGCTTTTTCAGCATCTATGGAGATGATCATGTGGTTTTTGTTCTTCTTTTTGTTGATGTGGTGGATGATGTTGATGGATTTTCGAATGTTGTACCATCCTTGCATCCCTGGGATGAATCCCACTTGATCGTGGTGTATGATCCTCTTGATGTATTTTTGAATTCGGTTTGCTAATATTTTGTTGAGTGTTTTTGCATCTACGTTCATCAGGGATATTGGTCTGTAATTTTCTTTTTTGGTGAGGTCTTTGCCCGGTTTTGGTATTAGAGTGATGCTGGCTTCATAGAATGAGTTTGGAAGTATTCCCTCCTCTTCTATTTTTTGGAAAACTTTAAGGAGAATCGGTGTTATTTCTTCTCTATATGTCTGGTAGAATTCAGAGGTGAATCCATCAGGCCCAGGGGTTTTGTTCTTGGGTAGTTTTTTGATTACCAATTCGATTTCGTCACTGGTGATTGGTCTGTTTAGTTTTTCTGTTTCTTGCTTGGTCAGTCTTGGAAGGTTGTATTTTTCTAAGAAGTTGTCCATTTCTTCTATGTTTTCCAGCTTGTTAGCATATAGAGTCTCATAATATTCTCTTATGATTCTTTGTATTTCTGTGGGGTCCGTCGTGATTTTTCCTTTCTCATTTCTGATTGTGTTTATGTGTGTAGATTCTCTTTTTCTCTTAATGAGTCTGGCTAGGGGTTTATCTATTTTGTTTATTTTTTCAAAGAACCAGCTCTTGGTTTTATTGATTTTTTCTATTGTTTTATTCTTCTCAATTTTATTTATTTCTTCTCTAATCTTTATTATGTCCCTCCTTCTGGTGACTTTGGGCCTCATTTGTTCTTCTTTTTCCAATTTCAGTAATTGTGTCTTTAGACTATTCATTTGGGAATGTTCTTCCTTCTTTAAATAGGCCTGGATTGCAATATACTTTCCTCTTAGAACTGCCTTTGCTGCGTCCCACAGAAGTTGTGGCTTTGTGTTGTTGTTGTCATTAGTCTCCATATATTCTTTGATTTCTGTTTTGATTTGGTCGTTAACCCATTGATTAATTAGGAGAGTGTTGTTAAGTCTCCATGTATTTGTGAGCCTTTTTGATTTCTTTCTAAAATTTATTTCTAGTTTTATACCTTGGTGATCTGAGAAGTTGGTTGGTAGGATTTCAATATTTTTGAAATTACTGAGGTTCTTTTTGTGGCCTAGTATGTGGTCTATTCTGGAAAATGTTCCATGTGCACTTGAGAAGAATGTGTATCCTGTTGCTTTTGGTGTAGAGCTCTGTAGATGTCTGTTAGGTCCATCTGTTCTAGTGTGTTGTTCAGTGCCTCTGTGTCTTTACTTATTTTCTGTCTGGTTGATCTGTCCTCTGGAGTGAGTGGTGTGTTGAAGTCTCCTAAGATGAATGCATTGCTGTCTATTTCCTCCTTTAATTCTGTTAGTATTTGTCTCACATATGCTGGCGCTCCTGTGTTGGGTGCATATATATTTATAATGGTTATATCTTCTTGTTGGACTGACCCCTTTATCATTATGTAATGTCCTTTATCTTTTGCTACTTTCTTCGTTTTGAAGTCTATTTTGTCTGATACAAGTACTGCAACACCTGCTTTTTTTCTTTGTTGTTTGCATGAAATATCTTTTTCCATCCCTTCACTTTTAGTCTGTGTATATCTTGGATTTGAGGTGAGTTTCTTGTAGGCAGCATATAGATGGGTCTTGCTTTTTTATCCATTCTGTTACTCTGTGTCTTTTGATTGGTGCATTCAGTCCATTTACATTTAGGGTGATTATTGATAGATATGTACTTATTGCCATTGCTGGCTTTAGATTTGTGGTTACCAAGGGTTCAGGGGTTGCTTCTTTACTATCTAACAATCTAACTTAACTTTCTTGTTAAGTTATTGTAAACACAGTCTGATGTTTCTTTCTTTCTCTCCCTTCTTATCCCTCCTCCTCCATTCTTTCTATAATAGGTGTTTTATTCTTTGCGTTTAGTTAGTATTTGGATGGTCTGCTTTCTTTGCAATGATTTTTTTTTTCCCTCTGGTGACATCTTTTTAGCCTTAGGTGTGCTTCCATCTAGAGCAGTCCATTTAAGATATCCTGTAGTGGTGGTTTATGAGAGGCAAACTCTCTCAACTTTTGTTTATCTGGATATTGTTTAATCCCTCCATCATATTTAAATGATAGTCGTGCTGGATACAATATTCTTGGTTCGAAGCCCTTCTGTTTCATAACGTTAAATATATCATGCCATTCTCTTCTGGCCTGTATGGTTTCTGTTGAGAATTCTGAATATAGTCTGATGGGTTTTCGTTTGTACGTGATCTTTTTTATCTCTCTAGCTGCCATTAATACCCTGTCTTTATCTTTGATCTTTGCCATCTTAATTATTATGTGTCTTGGTGTTGTCTTCCTTGGGTCCCTTGTGTTGGGAGATCTATGAGCTTCAGTGGACTGCGAGACTACTTCCTTCCCCAGCGTGGGAAAGTTTTCAGCAATTATTTCTTCAAAGACACTTTCTATCCCTTTTTCTCTCTCTTCTTCCTCTGGTACTCCTATAATGCGAATATTGTTCCGTTTGGATTGGTCACACAGTTCTCTTAATATTCTTTCATTCCTAGAAATCCTTTTATCTCTCTCTGCCTCAGCTGCTCTGTACTCCTGTTCTCTGTTTTCTATTCCATTAACAGTCTCTTGCATCTCATCCATTCTGCTGTTAAGCCTGTTGATCGCTTGTCTGATTTCTGCATTGTCTTTCCTCAGTTCCCTCACTTCCTCCCTCAGCTCTTGTGCATTTCTCTTTAGGTACATCAGCATGGTTATGACTTTTATTCTGAATTCTTTTTCAGGAAGACTGCATTTCCATCCCTTCAGACTCCCTCTCTGGGGTTGTCTGGTTGATTTTGGTCTGAACCATATTCCTCTGTATTTTCATGGCTGTAGAATTGTTCACTGATTGTTGCCACGTATGTCAGCTGGGCTCTTTAAGACTTTAAAAAGAGAAGAAAAAAAAGGGGGGGGAGAAAAAACGAAGAAAGAAAGAAAGAAAGAAAGAAAGAAAAGACAAAACAAAAACAAAGCAAAAAACAGAACAAAACAAAAAAAACAAAAAAAATGCCCACTGGACGTAGATTCTGTGGGAATGCTGTAGGTGGCGCTATTGCCCCACTATTCCACAGCTGTGACTGCACCGCTCTGCAGGGCCCTTTATAGCTCTGGCAGGTGTGGGAACGAATAGGAGGCTGTTGATCTCAGTGAGAAGTGTATGTATGGCTACGCTTCCTCAGTCGCCAGCTAAGGCGTCTGAAACTCCCCCGGACTCCCAGCCTGCTGGGCTGAGTGTGCTGGGGCGATCCAGCTCCTCCGCTGGGCTCCTGTCTCTTTAAGACCGCTGAAGAAAGCGCGCTTTATTTTTTCCTTCCCGGGAGCCAGCTGCAAGTACCCTGGCACGTTCCCCGCTCAGATCCTGCCCCTCTGTCTCTCCAATCTCCGCTGCACTGCGCAATGTGGGTCAGCGCTCCCTGCGCAGATCACTGGGGCTGGCTACTTCGCGGGGTGCACTTCCACTCCCTCCCGGCTCTGAATCCTCTCCTCCCGCCGGTGCGCTGGGGTGGGGGAGGGCTCGGGTCCCGCTGGGTCGCGGCTCTGGATCTTACCCGCCTCTTGGTGTGCCGAGTGCTCTTGGGTGTAGCTGCACGCTGTGCACTTTCCTGTGTATTCTCATCTCTCTTTTAGGAATCGATGTATTTGCTGTGTTTTCCTAGATAAATATAGTGTTGGGAGATTTCTGCCGCCCTGCTCACACCGCCATCTTCCCAGAAGTTTCCCAAATCAGTAGCTTATTCATATTAATATATAAGTGTATACGTTGTGATCAGAAATAGCTTCTTTTATGTACAAATTTTCCATTCTGCTTAATGAATCATGGTTAAAAAAATCAGCAAGATGTGTGTGTCATATTTGATATTTTTCTTTGAATTTTCATGTACATGTGTCCACTCTCCCTCACATACACACATCTAGGGCCTTTCTTTATAATCAGAAAGTCATTGAGGGCCAGCAGTGAAACTAAGAAATTAAGCTGTGGCTAGAACATTCTAGAGAAACTCTATATTTAACCAAGTCTTCCTCCTTCTCATTTTTATTCTCTTTTCTTGTCTTTTCTCTTTCCTTTTTTTTCCGCACACTGAAATCATGCTGTTAATAACATACAACATGTTTTCTAAAGGTAACAGAATATATTTCCAGAGCTGCTGCCTGTAGCAGCCTGCAGCTCTGGGAGAGACGGCAAGGTAGTATATTAGGTGGCTAGGGCCCACAAAACACAATACCACAGACTGGGTGGATTGAACAACAGAAATTATTTTCTCACACTTCTGGAGACTGTAAGTCCAAGATCAAGGTACTGTCAGGGTTTTCGAAAAGCCTCTCTTCCTGGTTTATAGGCATCCACCTTCTCTCTGTGTCCTCATGTGGCCTTTCTTCTGGGCACATGCAAAGGGAGAGAGATCTCTGGTGTCTCTTCCTCTTCTTATAAGGACACAAGTCCCATCAGATTAAGGCCCTGCTCTTATAACCTCATGTAACCTTTATGTAACCTTTACCTCATGCAAGTCCCTATCATTAAATATAATTACATGGGGGGTAGGGGCTTCAACATAAGAATTTGGGGATGACACAATTAAGTCCCTGACAGGCAGTAAGAAGTTTCGCCTTCCATCAGGACTGTGGAGCTTGGCTTTCTGTGATGTCTCACCCAGATTCTACAGTGTCACCTAAACTCAGTTTCAGATGGATAGAAAGAGAAGCCACAGAATCTGCTGGCTAGCCAGTCCAGTGACATTCGTATCAGGCTGGATGCTATTCCTGCCCACATGATTTTGTGCATGAGCATGAGGATTATACAGCATCTCACATCAGTGGTGTGAACAGCCAAAACAGAATGTGAATAAGGGAATCAACAGGGGATTAATGAGGTTTACCTTCCTTTGAGGTATGCACCATGATGTTGTTAAGAATTAGGTGTATTTAGCAATATCTTGTATTTTTCCCCTTAGAGCAGTACTGTTAGATGTGATGATGACATCATACTGTGCAGAGCTAGTATATTACTTGGAAGGGACCAGATGGATTTTCCTAAAGGAAGGAATGTGTTAGGAGCAGAAATACCCATGAGAGTCTGTGTGATGATCTGCTACCCTTACGTTACACACAGACATTCAGCAGCTCTTTCCTCAGACTGACAGGCTGACAGGCAAAGGTAAGTGTGGACGTCTAGGTTCTGGTTCCTCTTCTTGGTGTTTCCATTGACACCTGGTGGTAGAGAGGGCTTCCTGGTCCTGCTGGGTGGAGGAGGGAAATCAGGCTTCCTACCTGGCTTGCTGCAGCCTGTAGTGGTCTGGCCTTGTTACCACTGATTGTTGGAGAAAGCTCTGCCTCTCTCCACTGCACCACCTCAGACAGGAACTCAGGAGAGAGGAAGTCCACAGCTGTCCTGGGAGTGGGAGGCCTGCTTACCCCAGCTGGGAGGGATGTCCTGGTTTCCCATCTGACCTTCTCTGATGCCACTCTGGCATGGGACTGAGGCTTTTAATCATAGCCTGGCAAGGATGGCAGTCTAGTCCCTCCCTTCAGCCTTTGCTGGCAGACATAGGCAAGGGCTAGAGCATTTCGTTTGTGTTTGGAAGAGGAGAGCGATTATATTTAAAAGTTTTATGTCCTGCTAGGTTTTCTTTTCCTGGTTCTTCCACTTGTGAGAGCAGGTTTTTTTGTCTGAGCCCATTGGCACTTCTGTGCTGCCAGCCTCTCTAGCACTTAGACCAGGTACACGAGGCACGAAACCCCATGGCACTCATCAGACGTCCTTCCTCGGTTCCTGAGGTCCCAAGATGTGCTGTCTCCTCGTCTTCACCTTTCTGAGTCCCTTTCTGTTTTATGTATAATACCCAGGGTTTTTGGTTGTATTTGACAGGAGGAATAGGGAAAGTATTTCTATGCCATCTTCCCTGAAACTGAGCCCAGAAACTGAGTTTTCGTTTCCATCCACTTATATTTTCTTATTTTCACCTCATAACGCTTTCTTCTTAAATGTGAATGAGATCTGCAACTCTCATAAAACTGTCATGTGAAAAATTAAGTGATATATATGAATTACCACTAAGAGCTAAGTGCATTTTATGTAATACAAAAATTGGCTTGTATGAGAGAATGAAATAAGTAGTTTTCAACCTGATAAGTTGGTTTTTGCAATTTATGTGATGATCTCTCAGAATGCAATTATTTTTTCTTACCAAAAGTTATTAGGACAATGTCCAAATATAATTTTCACATGTCAAGCCGGCTCTATAAAATTTTATAAAAATGAACAGTCTAAAATCTCATGTTCTTTTATGTTAATGCAGTAGCACTATATTAAGTTCCTTGCTAAGCCTTTTAGCAAACAAGATTCCTGTAGATAGAGCTTGACATTGTCAGGGGCTCAGGAAAATGGAACAATTAAGCAACAGCATGGTCAGTCATGAAGATGGGATTCTGACACTAAACGATTTTCTACCAAAGGCTTTTGAACATTTAGTATGATAGGAAATGCTGTCAGGAGGTAGGAGTATTTGAGCACTTAATTTCAAACAGTGAAGAAGCCTCTAAAGGAAAAAACGAAGGTGGTTAGGAAGTAGGATGGTGCAACGGTTAGTGTGCTGCTGGATAGAAATTTCCCGTGTTTGATTCCTAAATCCTATCACTGACTCTGAGGTCATGTGTTTTACTTAACCACTAAAAGGCTTCATTTCTTTATTTATAAATGGGATTATACAACACCTGACTCAGAGTATTTTAATGTATAAATGAAAGAATGGAGTTAAAGATTTTAGTCCACATGTCCTTCTACCTTTCCTACCAAGGGTTGGAGGCGTATGTGAAGTTTTCACCATTCTTTATGATGAAAATCAACTTATATGTATTAAATTCCTTCTGTTATAATCAGTAATCCAGACATGCCAACCCTACTATTGATCTTCTGATAGGGGCAAAACCACTGTGAAGTAGATGTTATAATTAGGATAAAGAAGGCTCAGAGATGTTGAGCAATTTCCCCTGATTCCTAGTTAGTATGCAACAAAAGCACAATGGAGGAGGAGGAAGAAAGGAAAAGTAAACAAAAATGTTTAGAATCAGGTCTGTTTATTCTATTTAATATGTAAGAGACATGCTTCTAGACACTGGGAATAAAAGAGTGTATAAACATGTTGTCTTTTCTGGTAGACTTTAGATTAACATGGGGAAACAGACAAATGGGGCACACAATGACATAATAGAGAATTAGGATCAAAGCCAGTAAGAGCCTGAGAATGTATAGGAGAGATACCTATCTCAGTGGAGGACCCAGAGGGGCTTGCCAAGGAGATGTCTAGGTTGGGATCTGAAGTGAAGCAGAAATTTGCAAGGTGCCTTGCCCACTTGCCTGGCACGTGGTTTAGATGTCAGGCCATAGTTGTGATCTGCAACATAGCTTCTGTGCAGCCCTCAGATCCTAACTGATGTGACAGAAATTGGTTTGGGACAGTTTGGGACTGGCCAGAATGAAAGACTCTTCAGAGAAAGATGGAAGACTGAAAGACCACAGAAACAATGAGAAGTTTGGCTTTTTTAGTTTCCACATGTGAGATCAAACAGTATTTGTTTTTCTCTCCCTGACTGATTTCATTTAGCATAATGCCCTCAAGTTTCACCCATGTTGTCACAAATGTCAGAATCTTCTTCTTTTGTTCAGGCTGAGAAATATTCAATTAAATATACATATATATTTTTTCTTTATCCATTCATCAGTCAGCTGACACTTAGGATGTTTCCATGTCCTTGCTATTATGAATAAAAGATGAGCTCTTAGAAACAAAGAGTAGAATGTTGGTTGCTGGGAGCTGGGGGAAATGGGAAAATGTTGGCCAAAGGGTACAAACTTGCAGTTATAAGATGAATAAGTCCTGGGGAACTAATAATTTGTACCATGGTGACTATAGTTTACAATTTGCATTATTACACTACTTGAAAGTTGCTAAGTGAGTAGATCTTAAATGTTCCTACCACACACACATACAGACACAAGCATAATTATGTGAGGTAAAGGATATGTTAACTAACCTTATTGTGTTAGTCATTTCACTATATATGTATATATATATATATGTCATGGTGTTGGACACCTTAAGCTTACACCATGTTATATGTCAACTACATATCAATAAACTTAGGGGGTAAAAAAGAACAATGATAGGTTAGTAAACAAAGGGGCAGTGGGAGGGGGGTTCAGTAGGAGACAAGAGCAAAATTCAAGCAGTTAGTTCTGGGGGGAGGTGATCATGGTCCAGCCACTAGAAAGCATTCAAGGCAGACCCTCTGATTACTGGAAAGACTGGCCTGAAAGCAGGCAAGATTCCAGATACAGGAGGACTAAGGCGTAGTCAGGAATTTGGGTTCAAAGTGGGAGTAAATGAGCAAGACTTGGTCAGAGTCCTAGTGGAGGACTGGGATAAAGTGAAAAATCAACCATCATAATGCAAAGTAGAAGAAAGATAAGAAACTGATTAACCAACTGAGAAGTTGACGAGGATGTAAAAAAACAAGTATTACTGGAGCAAGATCTTGAAGAACCAAGTTTCAGACGTCATTTATAAAATTGGAATCCATGACCTCAAATTAAATCTCTGGTATCTCAACAGGGATGCTACGGAGTCCTGCCCTTTTTTGCATTGAGTTTTCCAGAAAGATGAACTCTTTGCACTGACTTATTCTGCATCTTGGCCATGGTTGCCAACTTAACACTTCAAGATTCATATCTGTACCTACATCCCAATAGTCAGAATTTTCATGTCTTGTCTTATCACAAACTCCTCCTTCAGCAAAAGAGGGCAGCTACATTCCAGCTTAGACACAGGCCCATCCAGGCCCCAGCACAGCTTCTAAATGAACGGGAATTACATTATGGGCCAAATAGCCCCCTGATTTAGGAGTTTTAAATAAATGTTCAAATGGGAAGGTGTCAGACCTCCAACTTCGCCAAATCCTTTCTCTTTTAATTCCTGCTTTCTTGTTTATTTCTGACCTCTTGTGCTTGCCGGTTTCTCCAATCCTTGCAACAACTAAATAGTAATACTATCTGTGCTACCAGAATTCTGATCAGTATGAATCTTTTTTCATTTCTTTTTTCTAGTATTTTACAGAGTAATACCAATTGTTCAATATTTTAAAAATATAAAATAAGGAGTGATTTTAAAGTCACAAATTACCCATATTTTGACCATTCAAGCAAAACTGCTAATTACTTTTTTATTATCGCTTTTTCTGTAGCTACAAATCTACTGGATGCATAATTTTGTATCTTGATTGAGCATTTGTGACGTTTACATTTTCCCCATGTGACTCCTGACTACCACCTATTTTCCACTTACATGTTAATGCCTGCTTCACAGTATGTAAGAATCTATTTTCAAATGCTGCCCAATAAATAATGTGAAGTGTGGGTTGTCTTAAGTTTTCTTAATGGAAGCTGGAAATTCAGCAACTCACTCAGTGTTCTTTTATAAAAATAAATATAAAAGAATGTTTTAAGATTTTTAAACAAAATCTGAAGGTTAATAATGGAAAATTATATGTATAAAGTCTGGGTCTTGTTGATTTCTCTCTCTCCCTATCAGCCTGGATTTGAAATCACAAAGGTCAACACACTATAACAATGTGTCCATGTTGAAGAAAAACGTAAGTGGCTGCATGCCATTATTCCTCAGCACAGGTGAGTCTCTGAGTTCTCTTCAGTAAGGAGGGACTGGGCAAAATGCAGCATTTATTAAAGACAGAAAAAAGTAACAACATAATTTCCTATGATTTCTTTGGGTGTTTAGCTATACAGATCTGTAATCCAAAGGATGTTGGACTTGACAAGAAACAAAAACAACAGCATACATAGAAGAGAACCACTTGTGACTGTCTAACAAAATCTATCATATTCACCTTACCCTACAATTCTATCTAGAGTTTGAGTGGCCCCAAAAGATCTATTCCAAAAAAGCTTTTAAATCTATTTACTAGATTAACCTCCTTTAAAGGAAAAACATTGCAAATATGGAATACCTCCAGACAACACTCCACCTATTCTAATACATTTAAAAATTGAGCTTTTTCTCTTTTATTCAGAAAAAAGTCAGTTACAATGTTTGCAAAAAACACATTTAGTATTTTTCATACGCATAAAAACATGTTATTTTTAACTAAGTACTTTGAGGATATATATTTGAACCTACAATTAAATTACCTTGGATAAAAATCATCCCACATACACACTATTTAAATCCAGAAGCTTCATTAAGTCACAATCCCTGTAAAGCCCCTTCCCCACTTGTTCATTTTCTTTCATTTTGCCCAGTGTTTTTAAATCTTTTCAATATCTACTCCTGAATTTCTTTTTGGTTAGTAGAGTCACAAAAATACACCTCAATTTCCCCCATTTTACTACTTGTAAGGAAGTCTAGTAAAAAGTAAAGTTAGCACACAGGTTGGAAGTATTGAAAAAGCATATTTCCCATGTTTGAATCCTGATTTTTATTCTTTAAAAACCCCTAATATTGGATTTTTAAAATAATTTATTTTGGTATCAATCTACAATTACATGTGCAATATTATGGTTATTAAACTACCCCCTTCATCAGGTCCCCCCCACCAACCCCATTACAGTCACTGTCCATCAGCATAGTGAGACGCTATAGAATCACTACTTGTCTTCTCTGAGTTGTACAGCCCTCCCCGTGCCCCCCCAACATTACATCTGCTAACCGTAATGCCCCTTTTTCCCCCTTGTCCCTCCCTTCCCACCCATCCTCCCCAGTCCCTTTCCCTTTGGTAACTATTAGTCCGTTCTTGGGTTCTGTGAGTCTGCTGCTGTTTTGTTCCTTCAGTTTTTTTCTTTGTTCTTATACTCCACATATGAGTGAAATCATTTGATACTTGTCTTTTTTCGGCTTGGCTTATTTCACTGAGCATAATACCCTCTAGCTCCATCCATGTTGTTGCAAATGGTAGGATTTGTTTTCTTCTTATGGCTGAATAATATTCCATTGTGTATATGTACCACATCTTCTTTATCCACTCATCTACTGATGGACACTTAGGTTGCTTCCATTTCTTGGCTAGTGCTGCGATAAACATGGGGTAATATTGGATATTTTTAAAGATTACTACTGGAGTTTCCATAAATCTGGGAAACATTATGTATATCTTGAAAGGTCAGTTTTGAACATGTATTGTAGAATTCAGTTTTTAGTTGAAATAGGAAAAAAGTCTTCCTACCCAAACCCAGGGCAAAGGTTATCATACCAACACAAATTAAATGTCAAAAATAGATGGCTCACTTAAAAGATAAAACTAGATTTATTTCTACATACAAAAATGAGGCATGTATTTGTTTTTTAATGCTTCATTATGTTTATTACTTGTTTAGTGGCTATTTCTTTACCCTAAACAACTGTGGGTTCTCTTTTCTCCTAGATTTTTTCATTTCCAGAAATGTAATGATGGGTCACAACTGTGGTGGGGCTGAGTGCTTGGTTCTTCTCTCTTCAAGGACATTCTGATTTCCCCTCTTCTTCCTTTCCTTAATGTGAGACAGAACCTTCCTGAAATCTCCGGTCTTTATTACAGCTTATTTTAAAAAAGAGAGTGGACTGTCATGGCTTCAGGGTGTTTTTCCTAATGTCACTAGGAGGAATGTAGAGTCTAATGACACTAGGCTTATTTGCAAACACGGCCCCAATTCTTCGGATTAAGGGAAACTCAATTATACAATAATACACTTCATTGAACACAAAATAACATTTCTTAATTTGTATATATTTTGTCCTCTGCCTTTTTTTGAAAATTTACTTTCTATCTGAGAATTTAATATTCTCTCTGATTTAGGCTTCCAAGATAAAAATCACCAACTGTATTTTGTTTCTAATTTTTTGAGCTACTCCTTCTCATTTTCTCCAACTGATTTTAGGATTCTTCCTGTTCTTTCCTGTCCCAACAACTACAAACTTGGTCTCAGTGTCATTATGCCAACATAAAAACCAAACATGCTGTGAGCAAACTTACTGTATGCTGCATTCTTGCCCAGTATTCCCTCCACCAGTGAGAAAACTTGAGCCTTATTAAGCTAACTTTTTTCACCATAATAAATATGGGCTGATTTGCTTTACTCCAAGGTCAGTGTCTTCTGTCAGAATCTTCCACCATGATGTATAACTCTATGGTCTTTTCCTAAATTATTAAGTTTTGAATAATCTTTGACTGATTTCTGTTATGTTGAGCTTTTTCTACTCCTGATTGAACTCTTGATTAAATTCAAATTTATAAATTAAGTGTAATTTTTAGCTACCTCTTTCATGGCCTGCAACAGTAAATTCTTCTTTAAATGACTTCTTAAACTTTCCAAGCTTGATTTATATTAATTTTCTACACATCTTTTTTTTAAGGTTATGACTTTTATTTAATTCTAAGAAGAAAGATTAGCAAAGTCCTATCTTTAGTAGCCCAGTTTGTTACTACCACTAAAAAAAAAAAAAAAAACCACACAAAATAAAAGGGGTTTGGTTGTGCTGTTATTAAATATTTTCCCATAATAATGCTTTATCTTTATTATGCAAGAACAAATTAATATTTCCACAACAAATTAGCTATAAAGTAGCTGAATATTAATACAATCACTGGCTTTATTTTTCTCAGTATCTACTTTGAGTGGTTTCTTTTCACTGCTGTTTGCAAGGTTCTTTTTTGTGGCACACCCAATAAACGCAGACATCCAGGCAAACAGCATTTTCGGTGTGCACATTTGCACAGGCAGTCTGCTCTGTTTTCATTAGTGATATTATGGTAAAGTTCAAAGAGCTCATGCACATACTGAGCATAGTAGATTATTGTAATATTAGGCATAATGCATTCAGCACTGACATATGTTAGCTGATGGTAATAATAACAAAAATAATCTTACAGTAATATACTGTATGTTCATGTTACTAAAGATGAATCAGCACGACAAAATTAGATTCATTTTAACTTGACTAATATAATTATGATGAAATAGATGGCTTAGTAATTGGCTTTAATAAGCAAAGCAATAGGCAATCAAATGAGCTTCTCAATAACTTATTATTGCTGATGTAATATAAAAAAGAAGCTCTGTATAATAATCACCTCAGGGAGAAAGATAAGTTTTAAAATATTAATAGATCTAGAAGAGTTTCACAACATCTCAGTGTGGTTTAGCAGACACAAAAGTATATCCTCCAGTTGGCAATTAAGAATTATTTGTGAGACGTACTGGTACTTAAATTGACAGGTAATTGAGATAAATTGAACAAACCATTGAAATGAAAAAAACTGTCACTGAGACAAATTGGGTAATTATGACAGAAGTAATGGGTTCCTAGAAAATCTACATACCACAGATATTCTACTAACTGGGAATTTAACGGAATTAACTAAATAATATGTGTGACATTTCAAAATTATCTTTTAAAATCACTTCAGAAATGTTAAGTGTCTAGAAGAAACATTTATGATCAATACAAAAGAAGGAGACAGAGAGCTGGAGTTTTAAGCTGGGGTCTGCAGAGTCCCATATTTGCTTTTTGGGGTTGAACCACCTAAATAATGAACAAATGCCAGTGTTTATACATCAGTGTCTGAGAATTTAGGGAAGAGAAAAATATCCTGAACACTTACCTGATTTTTAAAGTATCTATACAGCCAATATGCTAGAACTTTCTAATTTAGAGTTTACATATTAAATGAATCAGATATTAAGATTAAAGGTAATCTGCAGAAATGCTAAAAACTGAAGAAGATGTTCAAGGAAAATAAAATAATTAGATTGATAATTAGAAATGTAAAAGTCAGACTTAAAGGGAGACGTATGGTGATACAAAGTGGACTTCATTAAGAATTCTTCTGTCTGAAGCAGGACAAAAACCTTCTAAGAGGCATTTTATTACAGTTTCAGAAAATTCCATTTGAGAGTTTCCGAATCTTGAAGGAAAAGTAGCATGTTTTAAATTACATGTCTTATAATAAACATGGAAAGGAATTTTTTAGGTTTCTTTAAGAAAACATGAAAAATAAATAGCATTCTTTAAAAATAGATGTAAAAATAGTTCATATGAAATTCTGAAAAGCATGTTTGATAACTGAGTATTTTATCATTAAATGGTAGACTGGTTCTGAATGAAAGGTGAAAGCAAATATTGAGTAATATTGTGGAGTTAGAGAATTTTTAAATGACAAATTTCATCAATCTTCTAGTATTTTGAAAACTTACTTTAAAATAAATAAATCACACAAGTTTTACTATTGTCATCCAAAATACCAATTGTCCTTTAAGAGTATTCTCAGTTTGAATTCTAAAGACCTACAGTTTCTATCTCTCTAGAGAAATAGTAACACTGATGCTATGATGTTATATCTTGGAAATTGAGACCACCTTTTACATACCAGGGCAAATAATTAAGCCTATACTCATATGATGTAATTTCTGAAAGCACGTACGGATTCATCCACCATCATATTTCAGTTCTCTAGGTAAAAGCTTTGTATAAGGAATTCCATAATTCACAACGGATCTGATGACATGACTTCCCTGTTTAATTTTGCAGTAAAATTTGGTTGTAAGCAAAAGAAATTGCTTCCTGTTTTCTTAAGAAAGAAAAAAATGTATTGGAAAGGTATAAAATTAATGATATAGTAGAAAACCAGGCTTGTAAAATTGGCCAAAACTTAAGTAGTTATAAAAAGTTTAAAAAGTGCAATACCATGTGTTGAGGAAAATCATCAGTAATTGTTTAGGCTGGATACCACATCACCTGCTGGGTCCTGCTCCTTCATCTCCGCCTCCCACGAAGGAGCATAGACAAAGCTAGTTCGTGTTCTGAAACCCTGTCCGCAAGGGTATAGAGATAATTAGGACTTGTGTACACTACTTCTGTAATGCAAAGTGGAGAATTCCTTGTATTGGTCAGTATGTAATAAGGAAAAAATATAGGAATTCAGGTTCTTAGAAAACCCCTACAGAGCCTGAGATGAGAAAATGAGGGTAACTGCCTCCAGCTTTCAGATTTCTATCCTTCAGACACTCAAGATGTGCCAAATACTTCAGTCAGGAATGGCAACGGCCTCCACCCTTTGGGTAGAGAATTTGTGGTGGCATTCTTAGCTCATGTTCCTAAAACCACGTCTATGGACGCTCACTGCTGACCTGCTGCTGCCGGACCAGGAAGAGCTTCTGGTTCCTCTCGACTTTCTAAACTTTGTGTCATGCATCTTTGGAAGTGTGTAGGCAGACCTCTGCCGGAAGGAAATTCTCAAAAATGTGGTTCTCTGATGTCCTGCCCTGGTGATAAATGGGAGAGCCTGGAAAAGGGAAAAGATGTATCTGAGTGCAAACAGCAGTTCAGCAGATCTTCACAGGGTTAGAACCCATAACTGGGGATTTCTTCAGCTTAGAGGCGGAGGGTGTCTGTTGGACAGCCAAAAAAAAAAAATAGCTTACCACCAATTAAACTAAAAAATCTCTGAGAGATATGATGTTTGAAGTCATTCTCAAAGCAAATATTATAAAAAATAAAGTTAAATGATAGGATGTGGGAGACAGAGCCTGACCTTCACGTAGCATGTGGAAAATTCACCATGTTGGCTATGCAGTCAATCACAGGGACAGACAGGACCTGGGTGTTTTTACTTATTCATTCTGTGCTGAAACAAAGAGAATAGTCACTCAAAAGTGCTTTGCATTCAAGTAGAACCACTTCTTTACTTTGTGTGGTCCCAGAGGGCTTGTGAATGCCAAGCCCCATCAGCGACTGGAACTAGGTAATTTGGGAGTCAGTAGGGTGGCAGCTGTAACAGTTGGGTTGCTAGATGTGTGCACAACCTGCTTCCAGGAAGAAGCTGGAGCCTGGCTTTACTGGGGGTGGGGGAAAGACAGCAGGGGGTGTGCCCACCAGCTCTACCAGGCTCCTGAGAAAATCCCAGTGGCTCCCACATGCAGGCTGATTAGAAGCCGGAATCTCAGGCAGCAGCTGGGAAAGTATGCAGTCAAATCCCTTCCAGGGAGAATGGACCCCTTAGCCTGCTCCCTACTCCCAGGGGCCATAGCTGCGGGAAGTGCTTGTGGCTCATTGGCAAAGTATGTTTTTGTTGTTTAATATGGTCCTGTGGGATCTGTGACTGCTTAAACCCATCGACTGTCAGTTAAGTAACTTGAGGACTCATCCCTCAGACAGCAGCCAAAAGAGGGCTGCCAGATGTGCGCACACATGTCTTTCAGGGGGAAACTGGAGACCTGGTTTTACTCTTGGAGGGAGCCCTGAGAGACGGTGGAGGAGGTGCCCCCTAACTCTTGTAGGCTCACAGGAGATTCTCAGTCAGCACCTAGAAGTAGGCTACTTAGGTGGTCCCACTAGCAGCAGCTGGAAAAGGATGCAACTCCTTCCGGGAGAAACTGGAAGACGAGTGTTTTTCCTCCTTCTGTGCTGAGCCCAGGTGTACAGTTCCATGGAGTACTTGCGTGTCTGTTTAAAAGCTGTTCCTTTGTTGGCTACAGCGCTGTGGGGCTCACGAGTACAAGCCCCATTGGCTCTCAGAGCTGGGGCCCGTCTCTCTGGTGGCAGATGAGAAAGTAGGTACACTACATGAGGTGTGTGAGCAAGTTCTTCCCAGGGGACGCTGGTGGCTGGAGTTGCCACTGGAGTGAGCCGGAGGGAGAAGGAGGGGCAGTTGTCTACCAGCTGTGCCAGGCTCTCAGGAGCCTCCCAGTGGGCTCCAAAGTGTGGGTGGATTAGAAGCTAGGCCCTCAGGAAAAAAACTGGGAGAACATTCAGTTAAACTTCCTCTAGGAAAAAAACTGGGAGATGGGGGTTTTGCACTGAGGGGGGACGGTGGGTCAGGGGGATAGGTGTGGGTAGTGCACACTTGCCCATTTCAGAGCTGCTGCTTCGTTTGTTACACTCCCTTGGGACTCGTGATCCCAAGCCATGGTGGCTCTCACTGCTGGTGATTTGGAGCCTGTCCCTCGTGTGGCATCTTTAAAAACTGGGATATTGTGTGGTCCACACCTGCCCCTCCTCAGGGAGAAGCTGGGAGCTGGGGTTCCCTCCCCTCTAGCTTCAGGGTGCTATGCCTTGGGGGAGTGTGATGGTGAGCATGTGTCTCAGCCTTCCCTGCCAGGTTTGATGTGGACATTTTCTTGGTTGCCCGATGTGTAGGAGTCACTCTTGTAATTTCTGGATTTCTCCCAGAAGAAATCGATCTGTGTGTAGCTCTGTATTCGGTGCATCTGTGGGAGGAGGGAATTCAGGAGCATCCTGTGTCACCATCTTGGTGATGTCCCCTGATTGGTTTTTCATTTCACAGAAACAGGATGTAGGACCACAGATTAAAAGACAAGACTTTCTTTTTCCTTGAGAAACTGCCAAGTTATTTATTTATATTTATAAGAGCAGATGGCCTGTTTCTCCTTCACTGAGTTAATGAAATTATAATCAACTATTAAATTATACAAAGACAAATGACTTTAAGAGATAATTTCATTTCTAATCTTGTTGGTATTTAAAAAAACTTTTTAAAATAAAGCACTAAAACAAAAAAATTCCTGTATTTCATAGATCCTTTGTATCAAACTTGTTATCTTGTATTTTCTCTCAAATTAAATAATCAAGAATATAATAAAACTATTATCAACAGATAAAATCCAATTACAACAATTTACAAATCCCCAAAACAAGATAACCAGGGTTATCTGATTAACTTCTGTGGTAGGATACTATTCATATATTATTGTTAAATTTAAGTGAATTACTGGTTAATTAATGAACTGTGCAGTTATCTCTGCAGTCAAATCCTCAATTAGTTATGCTAAAATTTTGTAATTCTAATTTCTTCCAGAAATATCAATTTCTTATGACAAATTTATGACAAAATGTGACAAATTTAATCTGATAAGAATGTTTGTTTTCCTAAGAGTATTAACCCCAACATTTAAAAACCAAAAAAGCTTTCAATTTGCCTTTTTGGCTGCTAAAGAAATTAGGCGATACAAAATGGTCATTGTTCAAGCAAAAAGATGTAAGGAAGAATTCGTTATAAAAAATAAATTACAAAGATTCTCTTCCTTAAATCAGATTATTTTCTTCTAAATAGGTTTTTTGAGATACTAATCAATTTATCCTTACTTTTTCTCTGAAGGCTAATCATCCAGATTTTATCTTTTACTCACACACTTAGAAATCCAGTTCACCCCCAAATTAAGATGTTAATTAATGTGCCTTAGCATATTTTTCAAAGTCATGTTCACAGGTGTGCATAGTGTGCCTCATTAACATAATTCACCTGTTTATGACATTTGGCAGCTCAGTAGCAAGTGATAAAATCTATTTAGGGTTAAAATAAATTCAATGTCCATAAGCAATGCCTCAAAAGCATTTGAATCTGTGTATCAGGCTCTTTTTACATGTTTAGTCTTGATGGTTAACTTATTCTCAGATTTCTGGAACATACATCACTACCTAGAAATGTGTAAACACATTTATTACCTGGCAATACTTGCCATTCTTTGTCATATTAACCTGCTGTCTCTTAACATCATCCTTCACACATTCCTGTTGCCAGTGTTGCCACAGACAGAAACACCACCTGGAAGTGCAGAAATTGTTCCCACCCGAGACATCTGTTCCCACCATATTAGAAGTGACTTGGTTTTTAACTAGAGCCTCAATCCCTAATCATAATCTGTGAGCAATTTATCGAATACAATGGGATGAACATGTTTTCTGAACTTCATAAATATTGAATTTTTCTCAAAAATCCTCTAATTAGAAAACAACTAATCTTCCTCTTTTACAGTTTTTAGTAATAAAATACTGAGCACATTAATCAACCTAAATATGTGGCTTTTCAATGAGTCTCACTAAATCCTTCTCTCCTACGTGTTTCCACCTGATATTTACTTCTGTTAGTGAGTGGTCAAGATAGGGCCGTTTCATTTTTCCTCATGGGTTAATCAGTTTTCCCATCACCATTTGTTGAAGAGTCTATCCTCACTGAGTGTTCTTGGTTCCTTTGTCAAATATATATGTGGGGGTTATTTATGGGCTGTCTGTCCTGTTCCATTGGTCTGTGTGTCTGTTGTCTACATGCCAGTACCATCCTGTTTTACTTATCATAGCTTCTTTTTGTTATAGTTTGAAATTAGGAAGTGTGATGTCTCTGGTTTTTGTTCTTTTTTCTCAGGACTGCTTTGGCTATTCAAGGCCTTTTGTGGTTCCATATGAATTTTAGGATTGTTTTTCCATTTCTGTGAAAAATGCCATTGGAATTTTAATAGGATTGCATCAAATACATAGATGGCTTTGGGTAGTATGGATGTTTTTAAATATTCATTCTTACAATCCATAAACACAGTCTCTTTCCATTTGTTTATGAGTTCTTATACTTCTTTCATCAAAATCTTGTAGTTTCCATTATACATATCTTTCATTTCTTTCTTTGTTTAAACTTATTCCTAGGTATTTTATTGTTTTTGATGCTATTACAATGGGATAGTTTTCTTTATTTCATTTTTAGATATTTTATTAGTATAAAGAAATAAAACTGATTTCTGTATTTCGATTTTATATGCTTCAACTTTACTCAATTCTTTGTTTATAACAGGTTTTTAAGTCTTTACAATTTTCTGTGCATGAGATCATGTCATCTGCAAATGAATAAATGTGCTACACCACATTAATGCAATGAAAAATAAAAATCATATAATCATATCAACAGAGAAAAAGCATTTGACAAAATATATCCTTTCTTGATAAAAGAAAAAACCCTCAGTAAATTGGGTATAGAAAGAACATACCTCAACATAATAAAGTCCATATATAACAAACCCACAGCTAACATCATACTCAATGTTACAAAAAAGAAAAAAACTTTTCTTCTAAGATCAGAAAAAGACAAGGGTACCTACTCTCACCACTTTTATAAAGAAATAAAAGGCATCCAAATAAAAAATTAAGAAGTAAAATTGTCATTTTTTGCAGATGGTATTTTTCTTAGTCTTAATTCACCTAATAGATAAAGCAAGAACAATAAAAATTTATTATAATTACAGAAACACATCTGGAAAATCCCAAATATTTGGAAATAAAACCACACACTTCTAAATAGCACTGGCTCAAAAAAAAAAGGTCTTGAGAGACATTTTTAAAAATATTTTTTACTGAGGGAAAATGAAAATATAACATCAAAATTTAGAGGATGCAATGAAAATAGTGCTCAGATGGAAATTTATAGCATTAAATGTCTTTGTTAGAGAAGAAGAAATCTAAAGCCAGTAGCCTAAGCTTCCACTTTAGGCAACTAGGGAAAAGGGGTAAAATAAGTCTAAAGCAAGCAAAAATAACAAGAAAGGAATAAAGAAAGAAAATAAAACATAAATTACTAATACAAGAAATGGAAAAAGGATCATCATTATTGATTCCATGGCCATTAAAGGATAACAAATAAGTACTATGAACAACTCTATCCCAAATTTAATAATTTAGATTAAATGGACCAGTTCTTTGAAAGATGCAAACTACCAAAACTCACACAAAGAGAAATAAATAAATTCAACAGCTCAATTTTTATTAGAAAAATTAAGTAAATAATTAATAATAATTAATAACCTTCCAGAAAAGAAAGTGCAAACTCATATAGTTAAATTAGTGAATTTCATCAAACATTTAAGGAAAATATAATACCAGTTCTCCACAATATCTTCCAGAAAATAGAAGCAGAGAGAATACTTCATAACTCTTTCTATGTGGCCAGAATTAACCTAATACAAAAGACAAGAAAAACATCACCAGAAAAAATACTGCAGACCAGTATCTCACAGGAATATGATACCAATATCTTCAATAAAATCTTAGTGAGTTAAATACAACAATGAATAACAGTATTTATATGCCATGACTATGTGGAATTTATTCCAGGTATGCAAGGATGGTTTAACATTAAAAAAATCCACTACTGCAATCCACCCTATCAACAAGAGAAAGAGGAAGTCATACAATATCACTTAATAAATGCAGATAATACATTTGACGGTATATTTAATAATATATTTGATAATACATTTAATAGATGCAGGTCAAACAATTGAAAAAATCCAACACACATTCAAGATAAAAATTCTCAGCAAACTAAGAATAGAGGTAATATCCTTAGCCTAGTAAAAACACATCTATTAAAGAACTGAAAGCTAATGTAATACTTAATGGTAAGAGACTGGATTCTTTCTTTCTATGATCACAACAAGGCAAGGATGTCCTTTCTCATCATTCTTATTCAGCATCATAACTAGGAGTCCTAGTTTATACAATAACACAAGAACACTTTAAAAGGCATGCAGCTTAGACAAGAAAAAAATAAAATTGTCTAATAGCAGTGATACAGTTATCTATGTAGAAAAACTCCAAAGAATCTACTGAAAATAAGCAAACACAGCAAAGTAAGAGGATTCAAGGTCCATACAAAAGTCAAGTGTTCTACTATATACCAGCAATAAACAATTGATATTCAAATTTTAGTCAACAGTATCTTCTACAATAGCACCAAGAAAAAGGAAGCATTTATGTATAAATATAACAAAATATGTAACATGAAAAAATATGATAAGGTTCTGGGTGCAGAAAAATATAAAACTGATGAAAGTAACCAAAGAATATCTAAATAAATGGAAAGATATTTTATGACCGTGGATTGGAAAGCTCAATGTTCTTACGATGTCAGTTCGTCCTAGCTTGATCCATAGATTTAACACAAACCTAATAAAAATCTTAGAAATAAATTTCATTAAAAATTTAAACAGGAAGACAACCAGAATCACCAACACTGTACTAAACACAATAAAGATGAAACACTCATACTCTCACTATCAAGACTGACTATAAAGCTACAATAATATTATGATAGCACTGAATTGGCAAAAGGATAGAAACCATCAATGAAACAGAATAGAGACCCCCAAACACACACAAATGTAGTCAAATAATTTTTAACATCTGTTAAAACACATAGAACTTTGCAGCACAAAGAGTACAACAATATATGCAATTTTAAACATGTTTAGGAATTTGGAGGAATCCCAGTACTGAATGTAAACTGTGACAAAACAGTCTAACTGATTAAAAATGTATGAAACAGTCTCACTGAAGACAGTGATGGAAAAAGGTGCTGACTTAAGCAATTTTGGGGATCAGTGGAGTCTATAAGACTACAAGCAAAAGGCAAAAGGTACATGAACACTTTAATTGATAAAGGTCCTTCACATGGGGTACAGGTTAATAATTCTGATAATGCATCACTGAAATTTAAACAATTAAGTAAGTGAGTGGAGGTTGGTGGGACTAGGTTTCTCATTACTGGAGTGGGAAGTCATAGACAAGCAAAGGGAGAAGGCTTAGGGTTGGAAATATCAGAATGAACTCATGTTCACCATAATACAGATATGGATAGATATATATATTTAGCGATATTTAGAGCTATGTGCTTATACAGGGTAGTATAAAAATATATTTAGTTTCTCTGTCAGCCAAAGAGCCAAGAAACTATAACACCCACATCTTCCTATAAAAGCAACCTGCAGAGAACAGAGCTGACTGACAGCATCCATGGCCATACCTTTACAGCCACTGAGGTCTCACGTAAAGGCCACAGATTCCCCATATGACATACATATATGTTATAAACCAAGTACATGTACATTTACATACAAGTATAGAGTACATATACAATATATATATACTTTGTATATATACTCTATATACAATAAGAGCCTATATACAATATATATACTTGGTTTATAACATGTATGTATATGTAAATACATACATACAGTCCAATGTAAAATATTAGATTTAATGCAAAAACAAAACAACATATCATTCCAGAAATAGTTAATAAGCTTAAGATCAATTTTTCCAATCCAGAACAATTAGAAAATCTTAAAAATCCTGAAAAGAAATGTTTAAAGTCAAGGAACTTCAAGGGGCCAGAATCCTGCAGTGACAGGAAGCCCAGCGGGATAAGTACAGCATTTGGCACTGCTTTTCTTCTTGAGGAATTTGCTCTTGTGATTTAGTGACTGAGACCCCAAGAATATGAATGGGGCTTAGCAGTCTTAGGGGGCTGGTGGGAAAAATAGGAGGTCCGAAGTCTTTAAGTAGGAGGCACCATGACAAAGATGCCGGGCTTCCAGGAGGGAGTCCCGAGGGCTTGTGCGCTAAGAAAACAGGAAAAACAGACACAGAGCAGCCCTCACCCCGGCGCTTAATGTTCAAGGCCCCTCAACCACTGATGGAGTTAGGCTGGTTTGTTCCTGCCCTTTTACTGTGCTTGGTTTCCAGAAACAAAAAGTGATCATGTCATGAAAGATAACACCCATAGCCTCAATTTATGGCTACCATTTTTCATAAACATTATGTGGCATTCAGTAAAAAATGATCAGGCTTGCAAAAAAAAAGAAAAGAAAAGAAAATTGATCATATCCTGGTCCTGTCCCTGTAGTGGCCATGGAACTGGACAACCCATGTCTCCGCTTGAGAGCGACCAGCAGGGAACAGAGCTGACTGACAGCGTTTACGGCCGAGCCTTTAGAGCCCCCGAGGTCTCATGGAAAGGCCAAACTTTCCCCAGGCTTTCCCAGCAATAACTGAACATGGCAAGTCTATCAGCATTTTTGTTGATGCACACAACTTTTGCACCTAAGTCTTTTTCAGAATCAAGAATTGATGGTTAAACAAAATATTTCTGGACACAAAAGGAAAATATTATATCCAGTTAGTCATCTTATAATAAGCACTTTTTCATGTGTTTTATGACCAAATTCCCAATTTGTTTAAAGAATGTGTGACCATATTCTTTTATTTTTATGCTTGTCACCCAAATGTTACTTGGGTCTGCTCATAGATAGCAAATGTTAAAGGTAGGTGTATATACAAAGGTGATGGAGGGAAACTGAAGATGTAGAGGATGTTAAAGAATTAATTAGGTAGGCCTTTGTAATTAGTGTTCCTAAATCTGAAACTGAAAATGTTTTGTAATTATGGCACAAAAATGGCTGTCATCTCGTCAACAAAATTGAGGTTTCAGCACTTTCAAAAGTGTTCAATTTTGATGATGCAATACAAGGAAAAGAATTTGAAGTGAACAAAACCTGGAACCTATTAGAGATTCATTTAAAATCTGTAATAAATATTTATCAGATGGATATATCCCTGCTGATAAGCATTAATTGCATTGAAGTATCTTGTTAAAACTAAGATGATATCAAATAAAACTTTCAATGCTATGATTAATACAATTTCCAGCAAAGTTAGTTTCACTATCCCCTTATTTTTACTTCTGTAAATTATTCATGAAATAGCTTAAAAGGCCCTTTGGATCTAAATGGTAAATACTGATGGCTATTTTCCTGGTATCATTGAAGGCTCACAGATGCATCTGCATCTAACTAATTGCCCTACTCTTCTTGTGCAACACTTCTCTCAGGGACCAGATCCATCCAGATGTGTGTTCTGATTATGAGCCGCCTGAAATAGTTCTCCTTATGCTTGGATAAACAGCAATGGAGTATTTGCATTCTGATAATTCTCAATGAGTTGTTCTATTTCTGAGTTTTCTGGAAAATCACATAAGTGGATTTCAATCTCAACTACAAAATATCAGATATCTTACAAGTATTAACTGGCACATTCCAGCCAATTTAAAAAATCTTGCTGTTCCCATGAATAAATGACAGGTGATGCAGACAAAGCTGACAGGAAACTTCCTAGTTATGCATATGGCATCCAGCATTTATACGGAAATTTCATTTCATATGAGAGAGAAATATGATAAAATCATCTTCGTCTTTTGTGTGCAAATCCAAAACTTTAATACTGAATGAATCTCTTAATTCATCTCTGAATGAATATTTGACTACACACACTTAAACACACACAGTGGGGATTGGAATACCGTTTAATGTATTAAGATTTTCTGCTTTCAACATTCCAGTAGTGAAGAGCTATCTTTTTAAGACCAATTTTCCCACCAAGAAAAATTAGAAAATTTAGGGAAAAAAAGGGAAAACAAATCTGTTTGCAATCAAGCCAAGATTTGAGGGGCAAAGACCATGGAGCACAGGAAAGCCTAGAATGCTGAGACATAATTTACCAAAGCTGACACAATCCTTACATCTAGAAGGAAATTGAATTGATAATTTGAAACCTTTCCACAAAGAAAACTTCAAACTAAGATTACAACACTGGTGAATTCCTTAAAACTTTTGAAGTATAAATAATACCCAAATTTTGACCTGCAGGATCCAGAGGAGGAAGGTCGTCCTGTAGTTATTTTATGAGAACAGCATAAACTTGTTATCAAACCTATAAAAGACATTTCTAGGAAAGCAAAATATAAAACAACATCCATCATAAATATTGACACCAAAACACCCTCAACAAAATGTAAGCAAATCAAATACAGACTATAATAAAAATTATATTTAAAAAACTAATATGTAAAAAATAATGTAACATGACCAAACGGATTTTCCTGGAATTAAAGTGTAACTTTACATTCAAACATTAGTTATTGAATTCTGTTTTTCACCTGGGAATATAGAGGGCAAAAATGGCTGTTGTTTTTACCCATATAAAAACAATTTATAGATTGTCATCCAAGCAGCCTGTGAGTCTGTGCTTTTCTTGAAATCATCTGAGAGCTGAGGCTGAGGGGCAGCCCAGACCAAAATCTAAGGAGAAACAGAAGCCTGAGGGGAGAAATTGGTGGCAAACCCGATAGCCCAGAGCAGGTACAGCTAGATGCCAGCAAGAATTCAGTTAGAATTGTTCACCTGGAGGCCTGGTGTGCCACGACGGGAGAGGATGGAATCTCTGAGGCCTGAAGCTCTATGGGAAGTGTGCAGATGGTCCCCCATTTAACAAGAATCATGAGAAAACAACCCCTCACAGTGCAGGCCTGGAGGAGGGGAACAATAGTTGCTGCAAAAGTGCCATAAAATTCTACCCATAATCTCACCTATGGGCAAAATGACTGTCAATGGACAATTACTTTGCCTCCTGAAGTTTCTGAAAGTGGCATTTGGATCATATCTAAAACAAGATAATCTAAAAAGCAATCTATTTTGTCTGATACAAGTACTGCAACTCCTGCTTTTTTCTCCCCATTATTTGTATGAAATCTTTTCCATCCCTTCACTTTTAGTCTGTGTATGTCTTTGCATGAGTCTCTTGAAGACAGCATATAAATGGGTCTTGTTTTTTATCCATTCTTCCACTCTTATCTTTTGATTGGTGCATTCAGTCCATTTAATTTTCAGGTGATTACTGATGGATATGTACTTATTGCCATTGTAGGCTTTAGATTTATGGTTACCAAAGGTTCAAGAGTAACTTCCTTACTATCTAACAGTCTATCTTAAATCACTGATTACTCTATTTCAAACACAATCTAAAGGTACTTTTTTTTCCTCCCCTTCTTCTTCTTACTCCTCCACACTCATATTCACTTGGTACTTAATTGGTCTACTACCTCTACTGTGGGTTTATTTTCTCTGGTAACAGCTATTTAGCCTTAGGAGCATTTCCATCCAGAGCAGTCCCTTTAACATATCCTGTAGGGCTGGTTTAGTGGTGGTGAATTCCCTCAATGTTGTTTATATGGAAATTGTTTAATCCCTGCTTCAAATTTAAATGATAATCTTTCCAGGTAGAGTATTCACGGTTGTAGGCCCTTCTGTTTCATTATATTAAATATATCATGTCACTCCCTTCTGGCCTATAAGGTTTCTGCTGAGAAGTCCTTGCTGATTGTCTGATGGGGTTTCCTTTGTTAGTGATCTTTTTTTCTCTCTAGCTGCTTTCAATATTCTCTCCTTGTCCTTGATCTTTGCCATTTAAATATTATATGCCTTGTTTTTGCCTTCCTAGGTTTCTTTTGTTGGGGGATCTTTGTGCTTCCATGACCTATTTATTTCCTTTCCCAGATTAGGGAAGCTTTCAACAATTATTTCCTCAAAGAGACTTTCTATCCCTTTGTGTCTCTTTCTCCTTATGGTACCCCTATAGTGCAAATATTGTTCCTTTTGGATTGGTCACACAACTCTATTATTCTTTCATTCCTAGACATCCTTTTTTCTGTTTTTCGGCTTCACTGTTTCCTTGCACCCTAATTTCCAAGTCACCTACAACTTCAACCTGTGAAAGCCTGCTATTAATTCCCTCCATTGTATTTTTCATTTCATATACTGTATTCTTCATTTCTGAATGACTTTTTTAGAGATTATCTTTCTGTTGAAGCCCTCCCTGAGATCTTGAATATTTTTCTGTAGATCTGTGAGCATGTTTATGACTTTTACTTTAAAGTGTTTGTCAAGAAGATTGGTAATTTCAGTTTTACTCAGCCCTCTTTCTGGTAATTTGTCTTATAGTTTTGTTGGTCCAAATTCCTCTGCCTCTTCTTTTTTTTCAGTGTTTCCTATTCCATAAAGTAATAGCTGTATGAAGGAGGTGCCCTCTAGTGCCCAGAAGCTCAATTTCCTGTGCGGGAGCCACAGCTGTTGGCGTTCGTCTGGCCTGTTGTGATGTGATTTCAGATGGGCTGTGTGGGCCTTTGGCTGATCATCCGAGCAGGGAGAGTACTCGGAGCTGTGCCGCTGGAGGTGCTGTGGTTAGAACTGCCCTCATCCGACCTGTTGCAATGGCAGGGGCTGCAGGGGAGTGGGACAGTTGTCTGCCATGAGGAAAGAGCTCCTGGGGTTGGCTCCTGCATGCAGTTCCCAGCTGGTCCCAAATAGGGCTGAGCAGGCTGGGGGTTCTCTCCCTGCCTACCTGGAAGGAAAGTATGATTTACTGCCAGCCGGCAGGCCATGTGCCACTGCCCATAGCCTCTGGACTGTGTTGCCAGTGAGCAGGATGGAGTGTCTGAAGCTCCTGAGGCTCTCAACCTGTTGGGCTGAGGGTGGGCTGGGGAGGTATTGTCCGCGTGACCTTTTTCCTAAGCAGAGAGCACTGTGCAATTGTTGCCCCTCTGTCACCCCTCTCACTGCCTGGAAGTCTTTCAAACTGCCCACTCCTCTTTCTTTCTCAGGAAGGCCAGTAGAGCATGCCTGTTCTGCACAGGAGGCTGGGATCTCAGCCTCCCCAAGTGTTCCATCCATCTTTGTTTTCCAGCCCCACCAATCACCAGGGCACCATGCAATGTGGGCTCATGTTCCCAGAGCATATTTCCAGGGCCAGGTATTCAGTGATCCTGGGCTTCTACTCCCTACCCTCTCCTTTCCACTTCCTCCTGCCCATGGCAAGGGTTGGGTAAGGGCTTGGGTCCCACTTTGCCACTGTACCCTTTTCTGTAGGGTCTTCTCTTCTTCCTCAGATGTAGGTAGTCAGTTCTGTGGTTTTCAGGGCTAGTTGTATTTGCTGTATTTTCATGTTCTATGTGATTTAGGGCGGAGGTTTTTGCCTTGCGTTCCCATGTTGCCATCTTTTACCCTGAATCCTGTTATTAACCTCTATGGGAAGAAAAAGTGTAAAAATTTTAAATTGATTTTATGCATGTATTAAGTAAGAACAAAACATGAGAGATTTTTATCTTGTAGTTTCTTTCTGTGAAACTTGTAGCTGTGTCTCTGTGCTAATAATTAATTGTATGACATTAAGTCATTAACTCCATTATTCTTCTTGCTCAAAAGTTCCTGAAGAAAGTCTTACTTCTGCCAGGAGGCTTTTTGTACCAGGAGGAAATACCAGCGCTGGTTAATTCAGACCAGTATAAGTTTAGGGAAATCTGCCTTGCTATGATACTTGCCAATTATTAATGTCTATGTTCCTTAAACAACTATTTATTTAGTTCTACTTTGTGTCACTCACTCTCTTATGTAATGAAAATTCATGGAACTTACATATTTATTGAGGAACATAGAATTTATCAAAAAATGAAAAGAATAAGTTTATCATATTTGATATTAGTGTAAGGGGGAGACCAGCCATTCTCTGACAGTTTATTACAGAAGACTCTGATATAGACTGGGGTGTCCCAGAGGCAATGTCACGTTGCTTCCCAGAGAAACAATATCAGTTGAAATCAAAAGAATAAACAGAGGAAGGATGGAGAACGGGGTTGGTTGGGTAATGTTCTGCAGAGGATGCCAAAGGCCTCCACGGATGCATGTGCAATAGCCTTGCAGTAAAGGGGCCATGAGATCAAAATGCTAAAAGCAAGCATGTGATGAACCTAGAAAGCAAAGAATTGAGAGGGCTGCAGAGAGCCAAAAAGAGAAAGCCTGACCTGCAGAATCCTAGTGACTCTGTGAATGAACTTGTTTTTTGTCCTAAAGAAAATTAGAAGCTACTGTAGAGTTCTGAGTTAGGCAGAGCTGGTAACAGCTTTGCCTTTTCACTAGCTCCTCCTAGTGGCCACGATGGGAACAGCTGTGAGGGGAGCCAAAGAGAAATAAAAGTTCTGACCTCTGCTGTCCCCCAGGCTGGACAGTATGCAGCCCAGCAGCATGAGCGCTTAAGATTGTGGCTGTTGTCTGTTGGCTTAACTGACAGCATTTCTCAGCTGATTCTCAGCGTGACTGAACTTTGAGCTGACTCAAAATCAGTATTCACTTTTTTTCTATTTCAGGAAAAACACATATGTAGAGTAATAAAAGTGATGTACAAGAGTGAGTAGCTATCCAGTACTCGAGTCATGATAATTCCCAACAATGGTAATTTTAATAAGAAAAATCATTCCTTTTCCTTAAGGGAACTTGTAAACATTTGTTTTATTATCACACAAGAGATATTTGACTCTCCAGCACTGAAACAGAGTCAAGAGAAACACTTAATTCTTTAGAAATGCCTTTTCCACACTGAAAAATGGCCTACATTGTAATACCATAACCTAGGGAAGGGCTTTGTAATTGAATCGCTGACCTTTGCTCCTACCATCAGAAGAAAAAGCCCTAATTCTTAATACATAATCTATTCTGTGAACATAAAGCAATCTCATTGCAGGTGCATTTTTAAAATGTCTTAACAAATACATAAATGAAAGCAAGAGCTGCATAACTATTCAGTGTCTGCGATTTGTTTCCTTTGAGGTCTGGTATGATTTGGGTCACTTAAAAAGAATGTCATGTCATGTTTATTTCATATTGGATGGAGGATTTGGAAACTAGATCACTCACTTGGGAAAATACTTAATTTTGCATTAACATTTAATAGGCCATGACCTATGCTGCTGACAGTTAAGAATGTGAGGGACCTTGTAGAGTTCCTTGCTAATGTTTGCATTGGGGTGAAAGTTGGACTGTCCTTTTCTTTCTAATACAGAAGATACAATGACAGTCACTGCATGCAGACAGATGATGGGACCATCTTGGTTACATAAGGGCAGAAGTCTTTAACATTGTTTGTTGTCAATCCATATTTTCATGAAATAAACAAAACATCTAAAGCATTTACTGCATCATATGCTTCTCAGAAGCACCAAGAAGACTTTTTTTTCCCACTAATCAGGAATATGGGTGTTGCGGTTGCAAAAACAAAAATGAATGACTTTTTAAATAAGTGTTGACTAGTTTATTAGCACAGAATAACGAAGAGGCTGAAAGGACAAAAGAGAACTCCCTGATGTCACAGAACCATTGGCAAGGGTGGCCGTGATGGACCTATGAGTTCAGCGAGCTAGAAAAAGGGCAGGCTGGACAGAGCTGAAAAAAAGGCCTTGAGGCATGACTTCCAAGTCAGGGCTTTTGAAAGCACAGTTCATAGAACAGCCCTAGAAGTAAATAGTGACCAATGTTTTTCTCTCCACATCATTTTATTTTCTGCTCATTATACTTTATTTGGAAGCAAAGTAGAATCAACAAAATATCTTTTCAGGCAATCCAGGAGTTTCACAAAACTGTTGTATCCATTCAGTTTTAAGTTTCTTTTAGGCATGGTAGCAAGACTGGGATTTCATAATCACACTGATATCCAAGAGGATGATGTGGGTATTAATAACCACAAACCAACTCGGTTTCCCCGCACTGAGCCCACATGCTCCAGTAACAGGCATTTTCATGTCCTTTGCTTCGTCTCCTTCTTTACCCATCACTGATGAGGTGGTCTTGATTTGATAAGAAAAGAAAAAATATTCTCTGGGGAGTGCTGTCATTTCCATGGATGTTCAAGGAGTTCTAAGAGGGCTTCTGAACAGGAAATATAGTCAAGGGAAGTAGGTTTAATTTTTTTCTTTGCTCCACGTTTACTGATATGGTCATAACTGTGTCTAAGATACTGAGTTAAGGGCATGTAAAGTAACTATGGACCTTTGCAGCCCCTCAAAATTGTCTGGAAACTTGGTTTTCTATTAAGTAGGCTTTTATTAAATAAAAGTGTGATACGGTTTTTAGAAGATTGATTTTACTATGGCTGTGTCATTCAAGAAAGTGTGAGAGAACAAAGGAGTGATGGAGTCCACTGGGAAAGTGCGTGCATGTGTGTGTGTGTGTGTGTGTGTGTGTGTGTGTGTGTGTGTGAGAGAGAGAGAGAGAGAGAGAGAGAGAGAGGGAGAGGGAGGGAAAGGAAGGAGGGAGAAAGGGAGGGAGGAGAGAGGAGGAGGAGAGGGAGAGAGAGAGGCAGAGGGAGAGGGAGGGAGGGAGGGAAGGAGGCCTGGATAGGGAGGAGGGAGAGGGAGCGATATGTAGACGTTTTGCTGGGTAAAGTGATGGAAAGTTGCCTTAGATGTTCAGATGCAGCGCTATTCCCTCCTGACCCTTTTTTATCTTACTCTCTTCTGTTTACTGAACATGTGTTAAAGAAACAATAAAAGTCTTTTTTTAATTAAACTTCTGAAGCTAAACTTTTATTAAAATATTTAAAACTGTAATAGTACATGTGGAAACATATCAGAAATGATTGGGTCCATCTACATGTGGAGATAGGCTCCATGGGGGAGGAACCATGGATCAGCAGATCAACAGCGGCCAGTAAGGCAGCAAGTGGCCTCATATGGAAACAAGCTAGATGCAAACATCAAAATATGCTAAGAGCAGCTCTTTCTTCCATTGTGGGGTGAGAGCAAATTAGGTTAACATATTTACTGGAACACCTCTTGTTTTTACTGGCTGTTAGTGCCAAGTGAAAATATCCTGTAACGGAATCATTTGCAGAGAATTAGTAAAGTGCAAGTATGAAAAGTGGGCTGAAATTATATCTAATTTGCACAAAAGTATTATTTGCTTATTTCTATTGAAGCATTCCCTTCAATGTAAGAGCAGTTTTCTAACTGGATTAAAAACCTCTCTCCTTCCTCAGACCATCAGATGATCTGTGAAACACACTAGCGATAAGATTTTACTGGAAAAGCTCCTCAGCCTCTGGATATTGAAGGGCACATGTGTTTCTCTGTGATGAGGACCGTGAGTTCTAGAAACCTCAGTTCTCGGCCTAGATAACAGGCATATCACGTGGCTAGAGGTGTTTGAATAGAATGCTGGGAAACCCTATACATGTGAAAATGTCTATTCACCATCTTTAGCTTTTAAGGTTCTTTTGATAGATGTGAGTTTTTAGAAAAGATAATTATCCACCTTTAATCCTCTGTTTATATTTTTCTCAAGGAAGAGAACCCTGAAACTGGCTGGGGCAAGTAAACAAAAAAATGCTGGGTAACATAGTAATAGGTATTTTCTAAAGACTGATTGCCAGGCATCTATTAGCATCCACTCGAGAGCTGAAACAAGCTTTTCTTACCATCCTCCAGCAAAAAACCTTCCTTATGATTTTTTAAAATCGAAGTATAGTCGATTTACAATATTTTATTGGCTTCAGGTGTGTGACATAGTGATCTGAAATCATACACATCACTAAGTGCTCACCCCGTGGTAGTTGCCGGTCACCGTAGCTCCCATCCTGTCTGTACCGTAGAGACGGTTGCCCACCCACCCAGCTTCAGGGGAACTCTCCCACGTGTTCTGCCATCCTCAGAGCTCGTACGAAAGTTTGTATAGCATCATAGACTCTTTTCCCTCTCCTAATATAATTCTTTTAAAAATGTATCTCCGTAGACTATACTTTTAAAAGTTCTGTGCTGAAATGTGTATTTTTAAAGAAGTTTTTTGCTTTTAAAAGCGATAGATGTCCGAATAATCTTAGTGTTGCATGTTCAACGTTCCCCTAAGTCAGAGAGAGCCACTCTCTGAAATAGAGCCTCTGTCAGAATGAACTCAAACCGGGCAGCCGTGTTGCTCATGTCAGGTAGCTGGGTCACTAGATCTTATCCAAATGTCTTACTTTCATTGTTCTTAAAGAGCTCTGGTCTAGGCGCCATCCTTGAGCTGCTGAATCAAAACATGTTTGATGTTAGGGCCTTTCTTTCAAAATAGCCACCGGTAATTCTGCGGGGCACTCCTGATTAACCTACGTTAGAGACTTCAATTCTGCTATTGGCATCCTTTGAGAGAGATCCATGTTTTGTATGCCAACCAACTGACTTACCTAATATGACTCGGGAAAGCCATTAACCAATCTTACATATAAAAATTACTTCTACTTTTGCTCAGTTTGGAGAGTGCCACATGAGCTCGTTCACGTGACAAACAGGAAAATGAGGAATCAGCACCAGCAATGCAAACTGCTGCCCTGTGACTTGTGATGGTGGGCCCCAAAAATACTTTTTTTTTATTGGTTTGGTTTGGTTTCCCTCTGTCAATACTGAATATTATCTCATTGTTCCTCAATTTCAGCAGTTCAGAGGAATGACTTCCAATCCATATGAGGTGTTTTTTACAAGGACTTCTCAAAGTGAGTTCGGTATAAGCCATGGAACCAATTTTAAGCTACATCATACCAAGAATATTCTTTAAATTTTAGGATACTCTGTCCTCTGAGGAAAATGACCCACACTTGGCTGCCTCCAGATGTCCTGATTGAATTTTGGGTCTGACCCTGTGTGGAGATTTTAAATCAAATCATTCCAAATATCCCTTCCAAATTTTGTGAATATCTATTCAATCATATTTTTCTGGAATGTGGTAGTAGGCAATCCAAAAACTTTATTTCTGTAATTAGGCAATAGAGTAGTTTTGTTAATGAGCAGGGCAATGATAGAATAAAAGAATGCTTTAGAAAGACTATCTTAGAGGGAACATGACAGATCATTTGGATTTGGAACAGAGAGAAATAAGGGAGCACAGAACAGTAATTTACACGTGATTTCATGCTGACAGATTAGGAAGGTGAAAAATGTGAATCCCAGCTGGAGACGCTGTGAAGGAGTCTATACTGTGGGACAAAACCCAACATCTAAAACTTTGGGCAAAAATACACAGTTAAGGCTCTCCTGTATTAAACACCTGCCACATGCAGTGACCCCAGAAGCACTACCTGCCCTGTGACAAATGTGCAGCATGTGACAGGGTGAGTGATGCAATGGTACAAATCTGGTTATCAGCAGAGTCAGAATTTGAATTCAATTTCATTTTTCCTTTTCCTCCTTCTTCTATCCTGTGCCATTCAAGGAAGCAGCTGCTAATGTGCATTCACTATGGGTTTTCCAACAAGAGCAAATGAAATACAGCACATCTGGAAAGCCACAGCCGAAAAAGCAATTGGCATGAGAGGAGTGTGTCATCAGCTGACAGGAGAATGTTGGGTACAACCAACGGCCCCAGGGATACTAGGACAGAATTAATATTATAATTATTAAAAGATACAATTCCTTTAGTTTGTATTATGCTCCAGCTTGCTTTCCAAGCACTTAATGTACTTTCACTCATTTAATCCTTATAACCACGTTGTGAGCTCGAGTTATTGTTAATATCTTACAGAGAGGTTAAGTAACTTGTACAAGATTCTACCGCTAGAAAGAGAAGGAGCTGGAATTTGAACACAGAGACTCTTTTTAAAGAAGCAAAGATTTTAAAAGGAGAAAATGAAGATTTTATAGACTGGCTACACAACACCAAGGCCGGTGTCTCTTGCAATGAAGTCCAATAAGTCTTTGTTGAATGGGTGAATGGATAGATGCACAAATGAAAGAAGATGAAGGTGAGATATACGTCAAAAATGAAAGGAGATGACATGAAGTAGGAAAGGAAGCTGATGTAAGGGGTCAGCTAGTATTTATGGATTCTGATCAGGCTAGTGGAAGTATTTTGTAATAATTTTGAAATAGCTGAATGGCAGGTGACAGAAAAGACTAGAATATTTTCTGTACTCATGTTTTTTTCGGGTTATAAAATGTATATATAATATAATTTACATATATGATATATATAACAAAATGCATATTTATAAAATATTTTATACAAATTTATATATAGTTTATATATAATATGTAATAAAATATTTAGAAGATAAGTGAAATTTATCTTCTAAGTAACAAAGCATACAAACCCATACTCCTTTACCTAGAGATAAACATTGTTATTAACATTTTTTATACCCATCCATAAAAGCAAATCTTTGTCGAGAAAAATTGCTGTTTTAAACCAAATTTTATTGTGACTCCTTTTATATCCTAAAGCACATCACATGATTTGTATCAATGGACAATATAAGTGTATTTCCTATAGGCACTGGTGGGAGAATATGAAAATGTCTAAGCCTTTCCATTTTTTTTTCTGTTCTTTGGGGGGGGTTTTTTGTTCGACTAAAAATGGAAACCTAGATGGCAGAGCATAGTGGAATCTTTTGGTTTGCAAAGTCAGGCTTGTAGTCATGAAGAGACTTCAGAGCTAAATTGCCCAGGAAAATAAAATGGGAAGGATGGTATTTGGAGGAAGCCAAAGGAAGGAGGTTCCCAGAAGAAATAAAAGAAAGTCTTTAGAGAGCAGTGAGACAGGATTCTAGGGTGGGCTGAAGGTATTTTATGAGATGATTTACATAACATTATCTTTGTCATTGTTCCTGTTGGGCATTGCAAAGCATAGTCACTTCCCCTAATGTTTAGGAAAGCATACATTCTGAGAGTCTGTGTCTATGGAAATCAAGTTTCCCTCTCATAACATGAGATACAAGAGGGACACCATTCATTGGATGGTGAGATAATTCATTTACTGAAATGCTGAAACTGAAATAATGAAAGTTGTTGCTTATAGCTGGGGAGGACCAGGAAAAACAGGAGGCACCCTCCCACGGAAACTCGTTCTCCCTATGTTCTACTAGTAGCTAGGTTAGTACTAGTAGAATAGTTAATACTAGTACTTGACTATAATAGTAGCTACACTATAAATTGTGTAATTACTTTTTCTCTGAACAATGAAGGTTATTTAAAACCTCAATACATAGACCTTTGTCAGTGTTATTCTATCCTGCCAGCACATTGTAAACACCTGAGTAGCTTAAAAAATACACGACGCTCAGGCCTTACCTGAGATTCAGATTTGGCTGCTTTGTAACTGATTTAGTTACATGATGTGGAGATGTAGATTTTGGGAAGATAACGTGAGGAGAATGTGCAGAGAAAGTGAAACTACAGAGAGAAATGCCCAGTGCAGAGGAGAGAGCATGTACCACCACTTACCTAGACTGAGTGAATGGAAAAGGAAACAGACAAACTAAAATTAGAAAGAAGAAAAATCCAGGAGAGATGGTACAACCTCTGGAAAAGGGATCAAGAGTGCTGAGGAGGACATAATGGCAGATCCTGCTCGCAGGTTACTCAAGGACAGAGCCTCTGAAGTCAGTGAGCAGAGCGGCACAGATGGTCTTTCACAGAAGCAGCTACTTAGGTATTGGGGGGAGAACAAGTAGGGAGAAAGAGATGGGGCTGGGGAGGAGGAAAGGTTGGACATAGGAGGTGAAGTGGGAAAAATCGACTTCTATGCTCGAAGGAATGAGGGCGATAGGAGGGCAGCTCACATATAGGTGGTGGATTCAAATGAACAGTGTTTTAGAACTGGGGAGAGCTGAGAGTATTTGAGAATATGGGAAGCAGCACTTGGAAAGAGAGCTTGAAGAGCATTTTAGATAAAAGGGATACTTTGAGAAGTGATAATGATGGAAAGCATGAATTCCAGCGTCCTGGAGCAGAGTGCAAAATCCGGAATCAGATGCCTGGGATTGACTCCTGGCCATGCCACCTCTCAAGTGGCATTTCGTGAATGCCACATAAGATGTGATTTTGTGTGGACAAAATGGGTGATTCTGATGTAATTTCTTAACCTTCTTATGTGTCAACTTTCACTTCTATAAAGTGGACATAATGACAATATCTTTTTTTTATAATTTATTTTGGTATCATTAATCTACAATTACATGTGCAATATTATGGTTATTGAACTACCCCCTTCATCAGGCCCCCCCCACCAACCCCATTACAGTCACTGTCCGTCAGCATAGTGAGATGGTAAAGAATCACTGCTTGTCTTCTCTGAGTTGTACAGCCCTCCCCGTGCCCCCCAACATTACATCTGCTAGTCATAATGCCCCCTTTTCCCCCTTGTCCCTCCCTTCCCACCCACCCTCCTCAGTTCCTTTCCTTTTGGTAACCATTAGTCCATTCTTGTGCTCTGTGAGTCTGCTGCTGTTTTGTTCCTTCAGTTTTTTTATTCTTATACTCCACATATGGGTGAAATCATTTGATACTTGTCTTTTTCCACTTGGCTTATTTCACTGAGCATAAGACCTTCTAGCTCCATCCACTTTGTTTCAAATGGTAGGATTTGTTTTCTTCTTATGGCTGAATAATATTCCATTGTGTATATGTATCACATCTTCTTTATCCATTCATCTACTGATGGACACTTAGGTTGCTTCCATTTCTTGGCTATGGTAAATAGTGCTGTGATAAACATAGGGGTGCATCTGTCCTTTTCAAATTGGGCTGCTGCATTTTTAGGGTAAATTCCTAGGAGTGGGATTCCTGGGTCAAATGGTATTTCTATTTTGAGTTTTTGAGGAACCTCCATACTGCTTTCCACAATGGTTGGACTAATTTGCATTCCCACCAGCAGTGTAGGAGGGTTCCCTTTTCTCAGCATCTTCGCCAACATTTGCTGTTGTTTGTGTTTTGGATGTTGGCCAGCCTCACTGGTGTGAGGTATAATGACAATATCTTAATGGTTATTGTGAAGAATATATAAGTACAAATAAAGACTTTCAAGCACTGTGTATTAGCAGTATTGATTTGTTGTTATTGGTTATATCTTTGACCCATACTACTAGCTTTCAGGTTCATAGAAAATCACACACAAAAAATCCTTACTTTTCCTAAGAGGATTTTTCTGAAGACAGAGCTGGAGCTCCCATAAACTGAAGCCGGTCACTGGATGAATGGGGAGGAAAGCCAGAGCAGCGGAGAACCCAAGTGCCTATGAAAAGTGAGGAATGTCCTTCTTTACACTGTAAAGTTGAATAGATTTTGGAATTGATGACTACAGGGACTCCTTCCTTCAATAACTACTTTGCTTCCTTTAATTTAGATTTGATTATTACCCTGTGGGTATAGTGATCTTCAAAATACAGAGCAACTCACATAAAAGGCAATACAAAGGGGCCTGATGCCGTCGATGCGTTCAGAATAAGGCAGAGAGCTGGGAATACAGAAGGTTATTTTTCTGATGTTTATAGCAGGCTATTAACATTATGTACCTCCCTCAGTCTCACAGGCAAGCCTTCATTTTCTCTTTTTCCAAGTAATAACTTAGGGTATCAGACATGAGCATCATTATTTTCCGATTGTGGTTGTTCTGATATTGCACAGCCTGCTTCCTACCTCTCGATCCTATTTTCTGCAGGAACCCAGTGATTTTATTTCTCTGATGACTCCTCCAGTGGCCTTCTCTGGGTAGTCACCAGCCGGGCACTAATTGTAGCACATTCTTTCCTCCTCTCCAAAGCTCAGTTCTCTTCCTGTGACATAGTAAATAATATTTATAATGTTTCTGGGCTCCTTACACTGTACTCTGCTTGTATTGTCTGACTTTTTATTATTATTTCAAATCCAAAATGTCTACTATGAAGATGGGTCAGTTTAAGGAGCCTCTTTATCAAGTGTGGTTGCTTTTCCTAAATTACGGCTGAAGATAACTGCAAGGATGAAACAGCCTGAAAATATTTCCTGCTGCTTCCAATAAAATCCTTCTAATCCTACCTTGGCAGCAGATGGACAGTCTATCAAGGCCCCCCTGGGAAAACAGACAGGGGAAGCAACATTCAGATCTACTGACATATGTACTGCAAAGCATGTTAGGAGTGGACAGGAAGGCCACCAGGCTGCAGGCCACTGGGATAGAAGTTGCAATCTGGTTAACAGAGGCAAAAAGTAGGAAGGACAACAAAGATGCTGAACAGCAACAAGGGAGTTAAAAGGCCTTTTTCTGGCATTCTGGAGATGATTCTTAAAACTCTCCAGCTCAGAGTTACATGTGCAAATATTTTTATTAGAGGAAATTTCTATGGGGAAGGAGCTGAGAAGGGACCGGGAGACCTGTCTGTGAAGCAAGGCTGACCCTGAGGGAAGGAAATAGAGATGGGAGGATGGATGGAAGTGCCCTGCACTAGTCCCAGGCCCCACCCACTGCTGTGCTGTCTAAGGGAAACTCAGCAGGATCTCTGGAGAGCCCTGGAGCCGAATGCTGTCATCAGGGGAGTCCCGGGGCTCCAGGACTAGGTCTGCCTCAGGTTCCCTGGCACGCGTCACCCTCAGGTGGAAAGTGTGGTTTCCACAGGACACAGTGACATTTCTGGGCGCAGCCGCTGGGGCCTTGGCCAATGACTCTCAGCAGTTAGAGGTCTGCAAGGCATATTCGCACGGCAGCCACAGGACCCATATAAAGTTCACACATCTGATTTTTAAGCTTTTTTTTTTTTTGAGAATTATGCTGCTTATGTACTTGATGGCAACAGCATATCTTCAGCATTTCTGATGTTTTTCAGGAATAATGAAAACAAGGAATAAACCCCTGGCTATATTCCACTGGAGGAAAAAAAAAAGTTACGTGGGCATGACACTATACCCACTAGTGTGCCTACAGAGCGGCTTCTCTGGGCTCTCCTTTTTCACATGGTGATCTCTAACAGGGCAGGGTCCACGCCTGGGTCTGCATGACTTGTCACAAACCAGACCAAAGAGAATGAATAAATGCTGATCACTGGCCCTGGTTCTGTCACACACTAATGGTGAGACACTGGAAAAGCCACATCACCCTCCTGGGATTCGGGTTTGTGCTTGATGAAATGCTGGGGCTGAATGAGATTATCTCTGAGATCTTTCATCTTGAAAATGTTTAGTTTCTAATTGCTCTCCATTTGAATATCAAGCAACAGCTCAAAAAATTAATGTATGCATCAAATGTACTTATAATTTGGAGAGGCACCAAAAAATTTTTGTTGAAAATGTGTGGAGGAAATGAAACATGTTGCCTTAATTATCCATGAAGCCCACAGGATGATGTAGGGTTGGGAGGGACAAATGGAAATGAAGACTACTGTAAATTGTGAGAGGTGTCTCCGCTTGTTCCTGCTGCCCCAGCCCTGAGCAGCACGGCCAGAAACCACAGGTTTCTTGAGGTCCTTGCTGACTGTGTGCAGGCCGCACTGCCCTTCAATCTTTGATTTGCTTGTTGTATTCCTAAAAATTGTCTTTCTCAATACAGGAGGCCTGACCACTGGCCACATCATCAATATAAGAGGATGTTTGTTGTTTTTAATGGAACAATTAAAAAAATATATGTCCCACATTTGAGGATTTTTTCCTGGTACATTTTTAACCTAATGCAGGTATTTGGTTTTGAAGCTGTTTTGGCTTCTTCCACTGACTGACTGCTTGTGATAGGAGTTCAGGTGTCAAGAAGTTTTATTATTTAAGGAAATCATTACAAAATCAACCTGAATTGATATTTGAAAGTTTGCATCCTTTTTAAATCATCAAATATGATAAAAATTTAGTAAGTCTTAACTAAAGCAAAACACACAATTATAGTTTTAAGCATTCTAAATGTTCTTTAGAAAATTTCTTAGAAAATCAAATGCTTCAAAGGAGGAGAACTGAGTGAACAGTAGCAACTAGAAATAACAGACCTAACAACGGAAAAAGCATTGTTAGCAAAGTTTGCTTTGCATGCTTTGAGACAACAGTGCACAAATCTCGTAACATAAGTCACTGGTGCAGGAATATCTAATCAATATTCCTCAATGCCACTAAAACACTCCTTCATTATGAATTGGAGGAAGAGATAACTGGGTGGGGAACAATACAGTAAATCAAAAGGTTTTTTTTGTGTGTAGTTTGCAGTTCTGCAACTACTAATGGAAGTAAAGATAAATGGACTGCTCTAGATGGAAGCACACCTAAGGCTAAAAAGATGTCACCAGAGAAAATAAAATCATAGCAAAGAAAGCAGACCATCCAAATACTAACTAAAGGCAAAGAATAAGACACCTAGTATATAAAGAATGGAGGAGGAAGAATAAGAAGGGAGAGAAATAAAGAAACATCAGTGTTTACAATAACTTAACAAGAAAGTTAAGTTAGATTGTTAGATAGTAAAGAAGCAACCCTTGAACCTTTGGTAACCACGAATCTAAAGCCAGCAATGGCAATAAGTACATACCTATCAATAATCACCTAAATGTAAATGGACTGAATGCACCAATCAAAAGACACAGAGTAACAGAATGGATAAAAAAGCAAGACCCATCTATATGCTGCCTACAAGAAACTCACCTCAAATCCAAAGATATACACACACTAAAAGTGAAGGGATGGAAAAAGATATTTCATGCAAACAACAAAGAGAAAAAAGCAGGTGTTGCAGTACTTGTATCAGACAAAATAGACTTCAAAACGAAGAAAGTAGCAAGAGATAAAGAAGGACATTACATAATGATAAAGGGGTCAGTCCAGCAAGAAGATATAACCATTATAAGTATATATGCACCCAACACAGGAGCGCCAGCATATGTGAAACAAATACTAACATAATTAAAGGAGGAAATAGACAGCAATGCATTCATCTTAGGAGACTTCAACACACCACTCACTCCAGAGGAGAGATCAACCAGACAGAAAATAAGTAAAGACACAGAGGCACTGAACAACACACTAGAACAGATGGACCTAACAGACATCTACAGAACTCTACACCCAAAAGCAACAGGATACACATTCTTCTCAAGTGCACATGGAACACTTTCCAGAATAGACCACATACTAGGCCACAAAAAGAACCTCAGTAATTTCAAAAATATTGAAATCCTACCAACCAACTCCTCAGATCACAAAGGTATAAAACTAGAAATAAATTTTAGAAAGAAATCAAAAAGGCTCACAAATACATGGAGACTTAACAACACTCTCCTAATTAATCAATGGGTTAACGACCAAATCAAAACAGAAATCAAAGAATATATGGAGACTAATGACAACAACAACACAAAGCCACAACTTCTGTGGGACCAGCAAAGGCAGTTCTAAGAGGAAAGTATATTGCAATCCAGGCCTATTTAAAGAAGGAAGAACATTCCCAAATGAATAGTCTAAAGACACAATTACTGAAATTGGAAAAAGAAGAACAAATGAGGCCCAAAGTCACCAGAAGGAGGGACATAATAAAGATTAGAGAAGAAATAAATAAAATTGAGAAGAATAAAACAATAGAAAAAATCAATAAAACCAAGAGCTGGTTCTTTGAAAAAATAAACAATATAGATAAACCCCTAGCCAGACTCATTAAGAGAAAAAGAGAATCTACACACATAAACACAATCAGAAATGAGAAAGGAAAAATCACGACAGACCCCACAGAAATACAAAGAATTATAAGAGAATATTATGAGAATCCTTACGCTAACAAACTGGAAAACCTAGAAGAAATGGACAACTTCTTAGAAAAATACAACCTTCCAAGAATGACCAAGCAAGAAACAGAAAAACTAAACAGACCAATCACCAGCAACGAAATTGAAGCGGTATTCAAAAAACTACCCAAGAACAAAACCCCCGGACCTGATGGACTCACCTCTGAATTCTACCAGACATATAGAGAAGAAATAACACCCATTCTCCTTAAAGTTTTCCAAAAAATAGAAGAGGACAGAATACTTCCAAACTCATTCCATGAAGCCAGCATCAGTCTAATACCAAAACCAGGCAAAGACCTCACCAAAAAAGAAAATTACAGACCAATATCCCTGATGAACGTAGATGCAAAAATACTCAACAACATATTAGCAAACTGAACTTCTTGCAGTATTTTGATAAAATAAATGGCTGTTTGGTTTTTCTAGTCTTATAAACATAATTTCCTCTCAAGTCATAGTATCTTATCCTCTGAAAAAAGTTCATGTATATAACACTAAAAGTATGTTATATAGATTATAAGCATCATGTAGCCAGGAAAATGGCTTTTTAAGTTTATTGTATATATATACACACACACACACACACACACACACACACACACACACACACACACACATATATATGTAGGTGTATATATAATTTATATATGTATCTATTACATATATAAAACAATACAGTATCATAAGGCCCAACAAATTTCCAATAAATGTTTATCAACTGAGGAGTCTCTCACTCTGCACACATCTATATATGGAACAAGTCAAGGCCTCCGCTGCTCAAGCAACAACTGTCCTATGGCAGGAAGTCTACCAACTTGTATATGTTTTCAGTAAACAAAATATGAGTAATGAATAGGAAGGACATAAGGAGGAAACATGAAGAAAATTAATTTTAAATTTAACTCAAAACCCAACATTAATTTCTGATTCCTGTCACTAATCTATTATGCTGCTCATTTTCAATTAGCCAGCCTGCCACCCCCCACAATCCCCAGTATGAATTCCCCACTGTCTGTGTGTACCCTGCTCTGTGATAAGGGAGGCTGACCCTTCCGACTGCCTTGTGTTTTCCTCCCAGCGGGCTTCTGGTTGGGTTCTACTGACAGGAGCCAGAGGCAGGAGGATGGAGGAAGAGAACCCAGGGCATTTCCCTCGCTTCACTCCCTTTTCAGGTGTAGCTGTTTAGTGCAGCTTAAACAATACTCATTTATGCTTTTAGATCTTTTGGTCAGTGGGGGCTTGGCTGACCCAGGCTGTGCTTGGTTAGGTGCCTCTGCATCACCGACACCAGCTGCTTCTCACAGAAGATCTTTGGGTAGGCTAGTGTGACCGTGTTCATGTGGTTCTCATCCTTCTTTAACCAGGCAGCAACTGGTCTATACTCTTGTCAGCTCAGTGGTAGGGACCCAGAGGGCAAGCGGGAATATGTTTAGAGTTTGGGCTCGGAGCTAACACATTGTCACTTCTGTCACCTTTTACTGAGCAGAGGAAACCACATGATCAAATTTATAAGGAAGGTTGAGCAAACACTGCTCCATCAGTGGGAGAAGCTACAAAGGGCATGGGGATAGGGAGGAGGGAATTATTAGGCCTGATGAGTCTCTAGTATTTTTCCCGTTACTGGCAACCCATCTCTGAAGCTGACTTCTCCATTCACCTGTATTCTACAGAGATTTTCATGTATTAATTTTAATAATTCATTAAGAAAGTGTATTTTGTGACATTTCCTTTCCAAGTTTCTATTTGTCATTCAAATAGTAATTACCAGGACAGACTTTCATTCCTATATATTTAAAGGCAGTAGCATAATTATAGTCAATATAATTTATCAAAAAATTTTAGAATAGAATACTTATATATTGTAAGAGAAGCAACTAAGAATTTGATGAAGTAAATTACATAATCTTTTATAACCAATCATGAAATATGATGCCATTTTTTTAACACAGATTAACAATGGGAACCTGTTACCACTCCAATAGTGATGACCCCTAGGAACATATTTTAATAATCTGACTATAACTAGGAGTCATACAAATTAGAGTGAAGAAGAAATAGAAAGTCCCACTTCTGAAGTGTCTACTCCACTTCAAGGAGGGAATTCACACATTTGACATATGCTACATACAAACATGCAACTTAAAACAGCCTAATGAGACTATTATCTCTACTTTAGAAATGAGGACACCAGGGCTATAAGTCACAGAGCTAGAAAGCAATGATCCAAGAAATGATGCTTCCAGACAAAATATACATATGTAAACAAAAAAGTACACTATAAATACATGGCCAAATATTTTGGAAAGAGCTCTGTACTTTGTATCCGAAGGCGTGGGTTTACAATTTGAATACTTCATTTGTAATATGAATGCTTCATTCATAACAAGTGAGAACTTGGTCATTCACTCACCATTTTGAGCCTTCTTTTCAGTAGTGTTGGGGATTGAGTAGTGAAAATATACCAGTTATTACCAAACAAATTCAAACTCACAGGGGAAGCGCAGGGTAGCCGCCGTCTCCGCGTGCTCCCGCCGGGGCCAGTTCCGAGAGGCAGATCTCACACTGCAGGGGCTTCTCTCCAGTGTGGGGGCGCCGGCGGATGACCAGGTCGCTGCTAGTGCGGAAGGACCGGGCACAGAACTCACAGATGTAATCTCGGGTGTCACTGTGCAGCGTCACGTGCTCCTTCAGGTGTTTCTTAAAGTTGAAGGACTCCCCACAGGCTGGCTGCGGGCAGGAGAAGGGCTTCTGGTGCATATGCTGGTACTTCTTGTGGTGATCAAATACTGCCGGTTGGAGAAGATCCTCCCGCAGCCAGGGAAGTCACAGGCAGCAGCTCTCTTTTGGCGGCCTAATTCTCTTGGGGCCGACCTGTGCGGTGTCCTCATCCCAGGCTGAGGCCAGAGCAGACTGGGCCTGACTCCCATGGCTGGGCAGGGGCTCGGGCTGCGGGGCCGTTTGAGAGGTCCCCTGAGCGCTGGCCTTACCCCAACTTCTGCGGGCAGAGAAGCTCCAGAACCCAGTGCGGCCTATTAGAGAATATAGCTTCAGTCGGCTAACTACTCCATCCGTCTAGACTTTGAATTAGTCCGCACAGGGGAAATTTAGTTCTCCAGACCACAAAACTGCTCCAGCTTCTGCCTTCACAAGACCAACATGAAGCAAGCAGAATATCAGCATCTCATTTCTCCCTACCAATCAGACGAGTGTTGAGGGAAATTTTCCTCTTTCAAATGGAGAAGACATTGGCATTTTAAATAGGACAAAACAATTTTACATATATATGTAATTAGTGATTCTATTTCAAATGAAGCTATTTTTTTTCTCATAATACGAAGGAAAATTACTGTCATTTACATCTCATTGGAGTCTTGATAAAACCCCGAATTTCTTTTCACGTGCTCTCATAACTGACAAAATAGTAGTTTATGAATTTAAAGCTTATATAATATTGGGTATGTTTCTTTGTTGTGGAACTTCTTAAATTAGGCTATCAGAGTTGGACATTTCTGATGTTAACATAGACTGAAGGAAATGAACATTTTACGGGGAGCCTACACTGTGCTGGGAGACCTGCATTCAATACTCATGACTAACCTATAGGCTCAGCGCTGGTAAGCAATAGAGATAGTCTCAGATTGCAGGGGCTTTAACTTTGGCCCAAACACCTGCCATGGCATTACATCATGGCACTTTCTTTTTTTTTCTTTTGATATCGTTATTGTACAATCACTTGAACAACATTATGGTTACTAGACCCCCTACTATCAAGTCCCCACCACATACCCCATTACATTCACTGTCCATCAGCGTACTAAGATGCTGTAGAATCATTACTTGTCTTCTCTGTAAACACTGCCTTTCCTGTATACCCCCCCACTACATTATGTGTGCTAATCGTAATACCCCTTTTCCCCCCTTATCCCTCCTTCCCACCCATCCTCCCCAGTCCCTTTCCCTTTGGCAACTGTTAGTCCATTCTTGGGTTCTGTGAGTCTGCTGCTGTTTTGTTCCTTCAGTTTGTTCTTTGTTCTTATACTCCACAGATGAATGAAATCATTTGATACTGGTCTTTCTCTGCCTGGCTTATTTCACTGAGCATAATACCCTCTAGCTCCATCCATATTGTTGCAAATGGTAGGATTTGTTTTCTTCTTATGGCTGAATAATATTGCATTGTGTATATGTACCACCTCTTCTTTATCCATTCATCTACTGATGGACACTTAGGTTGCTTCCATATCTTGGCTATTGGAAATAGTGCTGTGATAAACATAGGGGTGCATATGTCTTTTTGAAACTGGGCTCCTGCATTCTTAGGGTAAATTCCTAGGAGTGGAATTCCTGGGTCTAATGGTATTTCTGTGTTGAATTTTTTGAGGGACCTCCATACTGCTTTCCACAATGGTTGAACTAATTTATATTCCCACCATCAGTGTAGGAGGGTTCCCCTTTCTCCACATCCTTGCCAACATTTGTTGTTGTTTGTCTTTTGGTTGTTGGCCATCCTAACTGGTGTGAGGTGATAGCTCATTGTGGTTTTAATCTGCATTTCTCTGATGATTAGAGATGTGGAGCATCTTTTCATGTGCCTGTTGGCAATCTGAATTTCTTCTTTGAGAAGTGTCTGTTCAGCTCCTCTGCCCATTTTTTAATTGGCTTATTTGCTTCTTGATTGTTGAGGTATATGAGCTCTTTATATATTTTGGATGTCAATTCTTATTGGATATGTCATTTATGAATATATTCTTCCATACTGCAGGATGTCTTTTTCTTCTACTGATGGTATCCTTCGCTGTACAGAAGCTTTTTAGTTTGATATAGTCCCACTTGCTCGTTTTTGCTTTTGTTTCCCTTGCCCAGGGATATATGTTCATGAACAAGTTGTTCATGTTTATGTCCAAGAGATTTTTGCCTATGTTTTTTTCTAAGAGTTTTATGGTTTCATGACTTAATTCAGGTCTTTGATCCATTTTGAGTTAACATTTGTATATGGGGTTAGACAGTAATCCAATTTCATTCTCTTACATGTAGCTGTCCAGTTTTGCCAACACCAGCTGTTGAAGAGGCAGTCATTTCCCCATTGTATATCCATGGCTCCTTTATCATATATTAATTGACCATAAATGCTTGGGTTTATATCTGGGATCTCCATTCTTTTCCACTGGTCTATGAGTCTGTTCTTGTGCCAGTACAAATTGTCTTGATTACTGTGGCTTTGTAGTAGAGCTTTAAGTCAGGGAGCATAATTCCCCTGCTTTATTCTTCCTTCTCAGGATAGCTTTGGCTAATCAGGTTCTTTTGTAGATCCATATGAATTTTAGAACTATTTGCTCTAGTTCATTGAAGAATGCTGTTGGTATTTTGATAGGGATTGCATTGAATCTGTAGATTGCTTTAAGCAGGATGGCCATTTTGACAATATTAATTCTTCCTAGCCAAGAGCATGGGATGAATTTCCATTTATTAGTGTCCTCTTTAATTTCTCTTAAGAGTGTCTTGTAGTTTTCAGGGTATAGGTCTTTCACTTCCTTTGCTGGGTTTATTCCTAGGTATTTTATTCTTTTTGATGTGATTGTGAATGGAATTGTTTTCCTGATTTCTCTTCTGCTAGTTCACTGTTAGTGTATAGGAATGCAACAGATTTCTTTGTATTAATTTTGTATTCTGCAACTTTGCTGAATTCAGATATTAGTTCTAACAGATTTGGAGTGAATTCTATAGGGTTTTTTATGTATACTATCATGTCATCTGCACACAAGGACTGTTTGAGTTCTTCCTTGCCAATCTGGATGCCTTTTATTTCTTTGTGTTGTCTGATTGCCATGGCTAGGACCTCCAGAACTATGTTGAATAAAAGAGGGGAGACTGGGCGTCATTGTCTTGTTCCCGATCTTAAAGGAAAAGCTTTCAGCTTCTAGCTGTTAAGTATAATGTTGGCTGTGGGTTTGTCATACATGGCCTTTATTGTATTGAGGTACTTGCCCTCTATACCCACTTTGTTGAGAGTTTTTATCGTGAACGGACGTTGAATTTTGTCGAATGCTTTTTCATCATCTATGGAGATGATCATGTGGTTTTTATCCTTCTTTTTGTTGCTGTAGTGGATGATGTTGATGGATTTTTGAATGTTGTACCATCCTTGCATCCCTGAGATGAATCCCACTTGATCATGATGGATGATCTTTTTGATGTATTTTTGAATTCAGTTTGCTAATATTTTGTTGAATATTTGCATCTATGTTCATCAGGGATATTGGTCTGTAATTTTCTTTTTTTTGTGGTGTCTTTGCCTGGTTTTGGTATTAGAGTGATGTTGGTCTCGTAGAATGAGTTTGGGAGTATTGCGCCCTCTACTTCATGGAAACATTTAAGGAGGATGGGTATTAACTCTTCAGTAAATGTTTGATAAAATTCAGCACTGAAACATTCTGGTACAGGAGTTTGTTCTTAGGTAGTTTTTGATTACCAATTCAATTTCTTTGCTGGTCATTGGTCTATTCAGATTTTCTGTTTCTTCCTGGGTCAGCCTTGGAAGGTTGTATTTTTCTAGAAAGTTGTCCATTTCTTCTAGGTTATCCAGTTTGTTACCATATAATTTTTTCATAGTATTCTCTCATAATTCTTTGTATTTCTGTGGTGTCCATAGTGATTTTTCCTCTCTCATTTCTCATTCTGTTTATGTGTGTAGACTCTCTTTTTTTCTTGATAAGTCTGCTAGGGATTTATCTGTTTTGTTTATTTTCTCCAAGAAAGACCTCCTGCTTTCATTTATTCTTTCTATTGTTTTATTCCTCTTAATTTTATTTATTTCTGTTTTAATCTTTATTACATCCCTCCTTCTACTGACTTTGGGCCTCATTTGTTCTTCCTTTTCTAGTTTCATTAATTGTAAGTTTAGACTGTTAATTTTGGATTGTTCTTATTTCCTGAGGTAGGCCTGTATTGCAATATATTTCCCTCTTAGCACAGCCTTCGCTGCATCCCACAGATTTTGTGGTGTTGAACTGTTGTTGTCATTTGTCTCCATATATTGCTTGATCTCTGTTTTTATTTGGTAATTGATCCATTGATTATTTAGGAGCATGTTATTAAGCCTCCATGTGTTTGGGGGCTTTTCATTTTCTTTGTGTAATTTATTTCTAGTTTCATACCTTTGTGATCTGAGAAGCTGGTTGGTACAATTTCAATCTTTTTTAATTTACTGAGGTTCTTTTTGTGGCCTAGTATATGATCTATTGTTGAAAATGTTCCATGTGCACTTGAGAAGAATGTGTATCCTGTTGCTTTTGGATGGAGTGTTCTGTAGATGTCTGTTAGGTCCATCTGTTCTATTGTGTTGTTCAGTGCCTCTTTCTCTTTATTTTCTGTCTAGTTGATCTGTCCTTTGGAGGGAGTGGTGTGTTGAAGTCTTGTCTCCTAAAACAAATGCATTGCATTCTATTTCCCCCTTTAATTCTGTTAGTATTTGTTTCACATATGTAGGTGATCCTGTGTTCAGGGCATAGATATTTATAATAGTTTTATTCTCTTGTACAGATCCTTTTATCATTATGTAATGTCCTTCTTTGTCTCTTGTGACTTTCTTTGTTTTGAAGTCTATTTTGTCTGATACAAGTACTGCAACTCCTGCTTTTTTATCACTATTAGTTGCATAAAATATCTTTTTCCATCCCTTTACTTTCAGTCTGTGTGTGTCTTTGGGTTTGAAGTGAGTCTCTTGTAGGCATTATTACATAGATGGGTCTTATTTTTTTATCCTTTCAGTAATTCTATGTCTTTTGATTGGTGCATTCAGACCATTTACATTTAGGGTTATTATTGATAGGTATATACTTATTGACATTGCAGGTTTAGATTCATGGTTATCAAAGTTTCAAGGGTAATTTCCTTACTATCTAACAGTCTAATTTAATTCCCTTTGTATGCTATTACAAACACAACCTAAACGTTCTTTTTTTTTCCTTCTATTTCTTCCTCCTCCATTCTTTGTATGTTATGAATCATATTCTGTACTCTTTGTCTAGCCCTTGGGTGACATCCATTTAGCCTTAGGAATACTTCCATCTATAGGAGTCCCTGCAAAATGCACTGTAGAGGTGGTTTCTGGGAGGTAAATTCTCTCAGATTTTGCTTATCTGAAAATTGCTTAATTCCTTCTTCAAATTTAAATAATAAGCTTGCCAGGTAGAGGATTCTTGGTTCAAGGCCCTTCTGCTTCATTTTATTAAATATATCATGCCACTCCCTTCTGGCCTGTAAGGTTTGTGTTGAAAAGTATGATGATAGCCTGATGGGTTTTCCTTTGTATGTGATCTTTTTTCTCTCTCTAGCTGCTTTTAAAAGTCTGCTTTATCGTTGATCTTTGCCATTTTAGTTATATGTCTTGGTGTTGTCTTTCTTGAGTCCCTTGTGTTGGGAGGTCTGTGCAACTCCATGGCTTGAGAGACTGACTATCTTCTTCCCCAGATTGGGGAAGTTTTCAGCAATTACCTCCTCAATGACACTTTCTATCCCTTTTTCTCTCTCTTCTTCTGGTACCACAATAATGCGAATATTGTTCCATTTGGATTGGTCACACAGTTCTCTCAGTAGTCTTTCATTCTTAGAGATTCTTTTTCCTCTCTCTGCCTCAGCTTCTTTGTATTCCTCTTCTCTAATTTCTATTCCATTTACCGTCTCTTCTACTACATCTAATCTGCTCTTAAATCCCTCCATTGTATGTTTCATTTCAGATATGAAATTTCTTAATGATTGAATTTCTGACTTAAATTCGTTCCTGAGTTCTTGAATATTTTTCTGTACCTCAAAAGAAAGTGCAATGGAATAGATTCAAGATGGCGGCATGAGAGGTGACATGGAGAACGCCTCCCAAAACCACAAATAGTACAAAAATATAGTTAATTAATACAACTAACCCTAAAACAGCAACAAGAAAGAAGGCTGCACCAGACTGCTTACAGGGTAACATAGGAAAGCCTTAATCTGGCAGGAACCAGGCGATTCCCCCACCACATCTCACCGGCAGGAGGAAGAGAAATGGAGCGGGGAGGGGTTGGAAGTTTGGAACTGCTGAGTGCCTAGCCCTGGAGATCTGCTTTGTAAGCAGAAGCCTATATTGTGTGGTGCTCTGGACGTTGGGGAGGTGGGACAGGTGAAGTGCATGGGGGACTGACATTCAGGCCATTTGTGGAGGGGGGGATCTGCATCCAGCTGCTCTGTGTCAGAGGAGGGGCAGGTGGTCTGAGAGGCTTCCTAGCAGTGAGAGGGCTGCTGAAGGGGCGGGTTTTGCACGGAGCTTGCAGCACGGGAGAAAGGAGAGCTGGACAAGGTTGTTTGGGCATGCTCTGCCCAGAAGCTTGGGAACTTTGAGGAGCTTCAAGTGCTCCAACCCCATGGCTGCTAGTCAGCTCTGAGGCCCCCCAGTGTGACACACAGCCTGTTGCACCTTCCTCCTAGCCTGCTGGCACCAGTTCGCAAACTGGCAGTCACTGTGCTGGCATCAGTACAGCCAGAGGGAGGCCCTGCCTATAACAGCTAGAGATTAAAAGCACAGAGGCTTACACGTGTGTGCTTGGCCCACTGGCTCTGACACTGGAAACAGGCACCACAGACAGGAATCAGGAAACAGATCTTTCCTCCCCTATGACCTCCCACCTCACTCTAGGGGCTGAGCAGCTCCAGAGACTGGAGTTTCTGTGCACTAGTGGGTACCACACAGAAATATGAAACATGAAAAGAACATGGTTCAGACCAAAATCTCACAAACCCCAGAAAAAAGACCAAATGAAACTGAACTCACCAATCTTCCTGCAAGAGAGTTCAAAATTAAAATTATAAACATGCATATGAAAAAAGAGAGTTTTAAATAAGGTATATATTTCAATTCATATAATAACTATTCTAATATAATGTAGATAATAAAGTCCCTTAAGATGTTTTAATTAGTTTTCTTTGTAATACTTTCTGCTTTCATAAAAACTATCTGCTGTCATAAAGAACACTGATATTTCAACCAAAAGTATTTAACACATATAATTTTTGGCAAAAATATATACTCATTGCTTATGGTACAACCTTAGAAACACCATAGGCTAAATGGTAATAGTAAGTCCAGTGAGATTGGCCAGCTGTTATAATGTATGCTATCACAATAGGGCATTCACTTATTTCCTTCATTTTTATCATTATATATAAAAACATTGTGCTAGAATCTTTCACTTTACAAAGAACAGGACGTACTGAGGTCACCAAATGGGGATTTATTACCTGTGTGCCAGAAAATAAGGAAATACAGGAAACTTTGAGCCTCTAGAGGACTGGAAAACCAGTTATAATGTTCAAGGTACAATGAAAACTCAGATAAACCAAAAGACAGTAGTGGAGACCTAGGCATCTCATCATCTCCTCAAACCAGCTCTCTCTTCCTCCCCATCCTGCTGACTCCACCCTACTTACCAGTCAGTTCCCTTGTCAGTTTCTCCCTAAATAACTCATGCTTACACCTACAGTTTTTACTTCCAGTATCCTCTCTTGAAATCAAATGTCCCAAGAAAGAGGATCAAAGTATATTTTTTAGCTACCCTCTGACACAGAACATTCTTACTGGGTAAGAGTCCTCCCACCATGCCACCTCCCAGGTTGCTAGGCTTTGGCATATCCAGCCATGCAGCCAGCAACCGAGGAGTCACTCCTGAACAACACTGAGATGATGGGCACATATTCATGAGCACATTCTTCAAGTTGAGAGGCTAGTAGGTAAAGATGGTACAACCCCAGGAGCGCGGTTCAAGGTGGCTCCCAGGAATGTGCTCTGTCCTGATGGTGTTGCACCTCAGTATGTGTGTCACTACAACTGGTGCCCCCATAAAAACATGGACCCTCATCGCCTATTCTTGCATGCTGAACTAACGAACATTAACTAGGTCTGTCCTAGTCATAGTATCTATTCTGATTCGTTGCAATTAGTGTAACTTCAGTTTTAAGAAGAAAGTTGTGCTTGGATTTTTTTGAAACTCATTTGAATAAAAGATTAAGAGCTACTTTTTATTCCCATAGAAAAATCTTGTTTCAAAATCCAAGTACCTGACATGTTTATAACTCCAATCCATCTAGCTCGCTTATTATCTAACACTCATTAATAGAAATACCATTTTCTACCAGAGTGGAAAACAGTGAAATTACAATTAATTTGGAAACTCTTATCTACTTGTATTCTGTTCATCTTTTAATAGACTTTATTTTCGGGGGCACTTTTAGGTTCGTTCACAGCAAAATTGAGCAGTAGGTACAGATTTCCCTATATCCCCTTCTCCCTCAAATGTATAATCTCCCCAATATTAATATCCCCCACTAGAGGGGTACGTTTTTACACCTGACAAATCTACACTGAAACATCATTATCACCCACAGTTCATAGTTTGCATTAGGGGTCACCCTTAGTATTATACATTCTATGGGTTTGGATAAATGTATGTTATATATGCACAATTACAGCATCATACAAAGTATTTTCTCTCCTCTAAAAATCCTCTGTGCTCCTGTCTATTCATCTTTATCTTCTCCCCACTGCAGCTACACTGATGTTTACACGGTCCCCACAGTTTTGCCTTTTCTAGAATATCACATAGTTGGAACCATACAGTATGTAACTTTTTCAGGTTGACTTCTTTCATTAGTGTTATGCATTTAAGTTCATCCATTCATTTTTCTTTGACAATGTTGATGAAGATGAATGGCAATTCAATGGCAGGATATTATGCAGCATTATTTAATTAATACCAAAAATAGAATTTCCTAAAGTGTTCACATAAAACTTTTAATACAAGCCTTAAATAATAAATGTCATAAGTGATATCCAAGCATAACACAAAGTGTACCCAATGGGTATCTCACTGTCTTCTACAGACACAGAAAAAACTTGTTCAATTCTTTCAGAAATACAGAAAGCCTATCATGCAACCAAACATTATGTCATGAAATGGTTTTGGTATCTGAATGCTAGAAATATTCCTAGTGATATTTATGCAAAATAATCAACTTCAGTTTTTTTATCAAAACATCATTACTGTTCTGTAATTTCAAAAGAAAAAATGAATACCTTCATGCTGTCTGAAATGAAAATCAACAGGACAAGGGCATTTAAATTATATGAGCTTTGTTCTAACATTTGTTATGTTGTTGCAAGAAGAAACCAAGATTAATAAAAAGGTTGTACTATTACAAAAATAAAATGACATAAAATAAAATGCCAATCACCAGAATACTTCCCTGCTAATGATGTAGACTGCTTTAAGCTTATGCTACAATCTTGTTTGCATTTCCTCCTTTTTTCCTATAATAATGATTTCTTTTTATAAAGGAATAAGACATGTCTTGCTTACAGAAATAGTATGTGAAAACATTAATATATGTGAAGTGCCTTAGAAAGAAGTCCATTTGTTTTGTAGAGAGCAAAGTTCACTTTCAATATAATAGAGCTTTGAGTATGAGGTGAATGGATGGTAAGTGCTATATTCATGACGTTAGTTCTATGAAGGTGGAAGTCACACTTTTTATCACGAAAAGTCATAAGAACATTATCTAAATGTCTATTCCTCAGCTGCTATAAAAAGATTTGACAAGATAAAACTCTAAAATTTCAAATCCCTTCCCTTTGCCTATATCATATATAGTTCATACAGTTCAATATTATATAAATTCCTACCATGCCATTCATCAAACAGCTCCATGTAGAGAGATCTTGACAATACCAAGGATTTAGGAAAAGGAGATAATTTAACAGACAAAATTTATTATGGAGATGGGAATTTGATGCTGAAATTAGGTTGAAGTTGAGAATTCTTAATTTTTACTGACAACAAAAATAGCTGTCAAAATGTGGGACCCTTGGACCTCCTGTTTCAAACACTGGAATAATTGCAGCAGAAGCCAGAATGACATATACAGTGAGTCACTGTGTGACAAATGAGAAGCAATGGGAATGCTTCAACATTGCTTTAAACCATATGGGCTTGATGTGATTTCCATATGCACAAAATGAACCCTGATCCCTCTGTTTCACACAAATTTTGCAGGTTGACTTCTTTCATTAGTATTATGCAGAGATTCTCAAATCTGACCAGGAAGTTTTTATAAAATAAAGATTCCTGGACCTCCATCCCAAACTAAACTCAAAATATGAGAAGTGAGGTACAGAAATCTCTCTATATAAATGTCCATGTCATTTTTTGATGAGGTTGGTACATTAGTAAGAATGAATGGACTTTGAAGAAAATTTTATTTTAGCACCTAGGAATTAAATCTTCCTCTTCCTGGATACACACATTCACTAGAAGTAGCTGCATATTATCTCACTCGTTTCTTCTCTCTTCTGAGCTTTCACTTAATTATTTCTTTGTGACCATTATATTAATCTGTAGCTAATTAAACTAAACAGTAATAATTGTAAGCTTTATGGTACAAGGTTTTATTAGCTTTGCCTTTATTATAAAAGGTAACTGCTTTTATTTATTGGTCATTTGGAATTTATTTAATTTTATGGTGTTAGTGGTTAAAAGTAATAATAGGAGAGCCTGAATATAAATATACAGGAGTGAGTCTGCAGTTAATTAGTTCTAGGATTTATAGCATTGAGAAACAAATTTGGAGACCAAGGCTTTCCTAGTTTTAAACAATTGTGTAAACTTGTTTCATGTATAGATATAAATCTTGCTAGAATATAAAGATCACTTTAATGGTTAATTAAAAAGATATAAAAAGTACAAGTACATGTTCCCACATAACATTTATAATTTAAGCTACTGACAAAAGAACTCTCAAATGTTAAGGAGAATTCTTTTTTCCATAAATTTTAAATGGGCAGGAAATACCACTTAATGTGTCAAACTCTTATTTAATAAAATGTCTCAAAAGACAGGACTATAATGCAAAAGCAAAGAGAAAATTTCAAGTGAATTTTGAAAAAAAGGGGAAATTTTAATTAGATATCTTAGACTATCCCACATTCAAACCCAAGCTGTTCTGTTACTTAGAATAACTTTAAAAGAGAAAGGCTAAAAATGTTGATGTTTCACTTCTCGTTACATGTCATTGTAATATAAAGATTAATAATATGGAAACTGGAGCCCAACTGTCTGGATTTAAATTCTGCCTCACCAATTCCTAGCTGTATGACTTTGGGCAAGTTATTTAACCTTTGTGCCTCAGTTTCTTCATCTGTAGAAAGGGAACTTGAGCACACCCACTTCATATGCTTGTTGTGAGAATTAAATGAATGAATACATGTAGCAGAATGAGTTAGCATCCAGTCTTTATATAGATAGCACCCAATGAATATTATCTACCATTACTGTTTGCTACTATTATTATTTTCTCTGGAATAAAAAATGGTTGGGAAGATTTAGTTTGTTGGTAAAAACAAATTTTATTAGTTGTTATTTAATGGGCTGAGGGGGATTTTTTTCAAATTTAGATATTATATATTGCTCATATCACTTTTCTTTGTCATCCAGTGGTATTCTATGAACAGAGTCATATATTTTTATCACCTAACTTCCACTTTAAAGTAATTGGAGAAATTAATTCCTCAAAGTGCCTTTAATTTCTCAAAGTACTTTGGAACCCTCTTAAAGTTTAATAGGTCTTTAAAGTAGCCTATATATATATGAGGGTAGACTAAGCTCAAACATTTCAGAGTTATGGACACATGAAAATTTCACTGCATATGTGTATCAGTGGTTTTAAGCTAGGGCACATAAAGTCCACACTATGAGTACACCTGCTACATAAGGCATTCGTGTTGGTGTCACAGTAAAGGCAATACCTCTGCCTTCAGCCAGGAATTTTACCAGGATATTCCATTAGTCATAAATTATAAGCAAAGGCAGGAAATTTCAGTACAGTTTTTAAACTCACCAAAGAAAGGGCATAAATGCAAGTTCCATGAGCCTACAGAACTAAACATATGAAGAGCATTAACTCCTTTGTACTCCTTTATGAAAGTACAAAAATGGAATTGAATTTTAAGTCAACAGCTAAATAATCATTTTTTTAATTTTTAAATATTTTTGTGATTTATGGCAATATTACTATACCATGAATTTAAAATTACATATGTGAGTTCTTTTGCACCTACAAAATGGAATTATTTTCAACTTTTTATCATAGTTTTGATCCAGAATGTATTTAAAAAACACTTGATGATTAAGTAATATCAATTGCAAAGATAACATAATAGGGGGAAATATTATATTTAAGGAAGATAAAATGAAAAACATCGGTACATATTATGGTGTTATGGCAATATTAGTATACCATGAATTTAAAATTACATATAAATATAAAACTCTTGCATTTGATGAGTTACATATATCTTTCAGACTATTTCAAGGTGCAGACTTCATAGTTGTGTCTAAGATATACTACAACCATTAAGGAAAGTTATAAATAATTTTTATTTTATTTAAATTATTTACTAATTTATTCTTTATATTAGATGAAAAATAATGAGATAGAGCAGGGAAATGGGACAAAGGTTATGCCATTGTAAAATGTACTTAGCCTGCAAAAAAGGCCCATCTTATTCCTTAACTTAATCTATATGTTCTTCTTCCTCTTCTTCTACCCCTTAATCAATTAAGCAACTTTGTAACCAGGATGTGAGATAGAAGTTTAGGGTGTAAATAAACCTACCTGGGTAAGGAATACTGAGATCCCAAACAGATAGTCACTTGAATAACCCTATTCTTAAGACAGAACTTCAAAGGAATTATGAATCACCTGCATAAAACATGCCTTATGCTGACCCCTACCCAGAAAGCCCTATTAAACTCCAAACTCTAAACCCTTAAGTGAGCCTCCTCTCTGAAGTCGCCCGCACTCTCTTCGCAGTGTACTCTCTTATATCAAATACACTTTCTTGTTAATAAGCCAATTTTACTTGTCTCTGAACTCTTTTCCATGATAAAGACAAGAATTCTCCAACTTCCACCTCTAGTGGTAAATGTCTTTTGTCACTTTGCTATTTCATTCAGCTTCCTAGTCTTAACACAACCCTTTTCTCTCTCCCTGTTTTATTTCAGGTAAGTGGAAGTTCTCAGAACATAATCTTACTCCATCCAGAGTTCTGTAGCTCCCCAAAATTCTGAGGTGGTTGGGATATAATTTCTTTGCCATGCAAATCAAGCCGACACTGGATGCCAGGTGACCTTGGCTTTAGGAGTTGGCAAGGGATTTGCCCTATGCCAAGCAGGAGTTTAGTGGACTTTCCCTTTTCTCCCTCTGTTCTTCCTGGCTCTCTACTGCCTGCATAGCTGCTGACCTTTGCTCCTACTCTTGCTTTAATGAATTCCTTTCTTGCTGGCACTTGTTTGATCTGATCAAGAATTTTTTCCTGATCATGAGCCCTTTCCCGTCTGCACTGAGATTTTGCCTATTGCACCAGAAAAGACCTCCCCAGACACAAAGCTAGTGCCAACATTTCATTAAACTTTTATTTTAAAGAAGGTAGAAATTTTGGAAAGTCATCAAGATAGGTTCAAATGCTGTAAAACCTGCATGGACAGTGACATGTACTTAAGGAGCATTTTATGTGCATCTGTTTTGTTTACACAGGCTAAAAGTACCATGTCATAGTCTTTCACATTTAGGACACAATGACTTCCATCTGCTGGCCAGATTCTTTAAAATAAAGTGATAGCATTTAGGCTCACTAAGTGCTCTAAATTTTAAAAATCCTGACTTAATTACTCAGAGCCTAAAAAATGTGTCATCACTTGATAAAAATAGTATAATAAACTGAAGCAAAAAAAACTATCCTACCCAGTTCTGCATTAGCTTTAGCTACAGACTCACTGAATAATGGAAAGGCATTCCTTTATGACCATTTGCCACGAGGGCCTCATCTCAGTTTGACAATTTAAGAACTTTTTTCAGAGTGAAGTGGTGGACATAAAGTACCACTAAGTAAACTTTTAGTAATAAAATTATGGGGCCTTCTTATTTTGGAAATTCTCTTGGTAAAATTGTTTCTCCTGTTAAGTTGAAAAATAAGAAGCTTAAAAGTCCGACATTTAGCATATCAAAAATTATAAAAGATACTGTGTTTCCAAATATGCTGGATGGGAAGACTGCGAAAAAGAGCAATAAAATATTGCTAAGAATTACACTGAAGCTTTATGAAAACATTTCCTTTTGTATTTCAGATAAATTTCCCGTGTGTCCTCAAAATCTATTAATGATCTGGAGCTGACAATGTGCCAGTAAAAGTAAAAGAAGCAAAAATAATTTTATATCATGCCCAGAACTAATGGCATCCACATTTTTTCAAGTCTGGATTACTATAATCCATCTTAATACTGTCATCATAGACATAGAATATGTAACAATCAAGGCCCAGTCAGGATACAGAAATGCATGCCTGTCATTTTAACAAAGACAGAATTTAATATAAAGAATTGTTTACTGGGTATTAGTGGAAAAGAGAAAAGGCAAAAGGGAAACACAGTGGTGTCAGTGATGTAGTCAGTGAAAGAAGAGAGTATGCCCTTAAGTCTGGGATACAAAAGGGAGAGTTTGCAATTTTATAACATAGACGCTTGGATGAAGGGCAGCATAGGGCTGAGACTCACATCTCTGAGGAGGGGGTGCTGTTCAGCTCCTGCTGGTGCCTCAGAAACTCAGAGGTCAGGTCTCCAGAGCTAGAACCAGACATCTGAGGAGAAGGCACCAAGATTGGTGCTCATGTCCTTGGGCATGAGCTGGTGCAGGGGCTGGGCACACTGCAAACTGGAATTAGCTGCTGCTAGAATGAAATGTCACTCCAGGTTCAGGACATAATGCTAAGTGAAATTAGCCAGTCACAGAAGGATGACCAACTGCATGACTCCACTTACACGGCGTATCTGACATAGCCAGTCATAGAAGCAGAGAATACAATAGTGGCTGCAAGAGAGTTGGGAGAAATGAGGAGTTGTTCAGTGGGAATAAAGTTTCAATTATGCTAGATGAGTAAGACTGGAGATCTGCTATACAGCACAACACCTATAGTTACAATGTGGTATTGAGCACTTCAAAATTGTTAACAGGGTAGAGCTCATGTTAAGCATTCTTACCTCATAAAGAAGGCATGCGAGGAAACTACTGTTAGACTCAAAGATACAAAATACAAAACTTAAAACATTGAAAAATGTCAACAATTGCAAATGAAACAAGTTGTTTGACTTTACATCATCAAAATTCCCTTTACCACATCAAGTAACATACTCACAGGTCTGGAGAATTAGGACATGGACAAAATTATTGTGTGTGTGGAGGGCATCATTATTCTACCTGCCACACTTCTATACAAATAGAATCACTTTGAGCACTTTCATCATGGAGACAATTTTAGACTGTGCCAAGATCCTATTCCTCAAACTTCTGGCTCACTACTTTGAGCATCCATCAGTGATCTTGACAACATGAGGATCACTGTGGTGGTTTTAACGGTGCCTCTCCTTTTCCCTCTATGTTTTCTTGTGCTGCCAAAACAAAAGCACTGGGTGACTTAAACAACATTAATTTATTTTCTAACAGTTCTGGATGGTAGAAATCCAAAATCAAGGTGCCAGCAGGGTTTGGTTCTGGTCTTTTCCTGGCTTGCAGATGATCAACTTCTCGTGCCCTTACATGCTCTTTTCTCTGTGTGGGCACGGAAAGAGAGGCATGTCTGGTGAATCTTAGTTTTCTAATAAGGACATCAGCCCGATCAGAATAGGACCCCCCTTTAAGGTCTCAATTCACCTTAATTACCCCTCCAGGTCCTACCTCCAAGCACAGTCATATTGCAGGTTAGAACTTCAATATGTGAATTTTACCAGGATACAATTCCTTCCATAGCACTCTGGATCCCTCTACATGGATTAGTTGTAATCTTCAGTAAGGAAGAGCTGTCCCTTTTCCTTCTTATATTTATCTATTTAAATCTTTATTTATATCATTGTGGAATCAAGATATTTATTTTATTCTTTTTTTATATTCTTGAATATTATTCTTGGGGTTATAATAACAACACTAACGTTATTTTGTGGCCCACATTTTTCCAGCTTTGGCAGTCGGAAGCTCTAACTCTCCCTATTTTTTATTTAATTATAGATATAAGTATATTCTATGTATATGCATAAGTATGCATACAGTTATAAATTCAAAACTGTTAGCAGACTAACTCTATGCATCAATATGTACTCAATTTAATGAAATTTCTTTATACATTTATAAATTATTCAATGTTCATCTTTAGAAAGCTTTTCACTGTTATACTAATGATAATGGTTTTTGTCTCTGTCGAGCAGTTTATTTCTATAGAAAAATATATAATGAAATAGCTGTTTGATTTCTAAATCTACCCATCTTCTTTACCAAATTTTTCACTTCTTTTCCTTTTTCCTCTGATATCAGGGTGAGTGCCTAGAATTTCTCCTCCACATAAATGATTTGATTGTATCAAATCAATTCTACTTTTAAAAAACAGGATATGCTGAATTTTATGAATGTGACCTTTAGGTTATCCTTATACATTTCTTTTTAAATTTTATATATTCCCTACTGATGCTGCTTGAGTACATCTAGAATTTATATTAAATAAAAAAATTTAGGAAAAAATTATTCCAACTGGAGTTTACAACAGTTCTATTAGATAGATTGCTATGTATATTTATTTTTTCCTCTCACCTTAGGGATCTCAAGCCCAGCAAGGTATAGTAAGTTATTCAATATGTCTGACCATGGTAGTAACATGGTAGGATTTAGAACAATATTTAAACCTTAAATTATGATGTTTGCCTTAAAGAAAAATAGAAATCTTTTTATCACTGTTACAGATTTAAAACACACACACACTTACACACATATACATATTAACACAGAATTCTAGTTTTTCATGATATAGATGTATCCATGTCTCTAACTTCATGATTAGAAGTTACTTTGGGTTATTGGAAACACACATGGGAAGGTACTGATTAATTTATTCAGGAAAAAGATTCATTTTCCCCCCACAACTATAGCAATTGGAAGAGAGTCTTCTACATAGGAGATAAACCTCATTTATTTATTTGCTTCTAATTTTTAGTCAAAATGTGACTGTAAGTTTGGTGTAGTTTTGATAATTTGTCACTCATGAAATGTGTCTAAATTTAAACTGAATTTTTCCTCACATACTACCATATTTATTTACACACTGTATGTGATTATAATTAGAACATTATTATAGAGTAAAAGCACTACTGTCAGACTCAAAGATGCAAAATACACAAAACATTGAAAAATGTCATCAACTGCAAATACAGCAAGTTGTTTAACTTCACATCAACAAGATTCCTTTTCCCACGTCAGGTAACATACTCATGGATCTGGAGAATTAGGACGTGGACAAAATTATTTTGTGTGTGGGTGACATCACTATTCCACCTGCCACATTTCTATACAAAGGTGGAGTTGCTTTGAGCACTTTAATCGTTTTAAGATCATTTCAAGTCATTTCTTTCAGTTGGGAAGGGTTGGGGAAAATATTCATTAAGATACAAATACAGTGCCTAAAATAACAGTTTTAAACTCAGAATTAGAGGCCTCCAAAGAAAAATAAGAAGAAAAAACAACAGGATGTTAAATTTAAAATCCTCATTAAAAGTAGAATTGATTTGATTCATTTTAAATAAAACTAAGATGGGAAGGTGAAAGGCAGAAGGACTTTAGGTGAATCATTTTGTGTTTTTTTTTGCCTTGCAGTCTTGAGAGAGGGGAAGTCACTGAAAGCAAAGAAAACTTGCCCTTTAACCAAAATCTATATAATCTCTTTGGTAAAGGCTATAGTTTCATTAAGTATGAGAAAATACAATGTTGAATAGTACTAAATGAGGTCATAGACTTGGATTAACATTTGAACTAAGATAAGATTGATTTTGTTCCCTTATATTTGTTGAAGGGACTATTGCAATATTTAAATGGGAAAAAATAAAATAAAAGATGCAGTACAGCCTTAGAAAGAAATGGTTTGGTAAGACAAAAATATAGCCATATTTTTGGAGAATAAGGAGAAATATTTTCTCATTTTGATTCAAGAATAGTGAGATGTGAGGTGAAGTTCATGTTTTATAACAGCAATGACATCTGAATGGTACTTTGCAATTTACAGATTGCTTCATATTTAGTGCTTCTAATTCACTTTAATATTCTGAGGGGCATATTAATATAACTATTTTACACATGAGTAACAGACACAGTGCAAAGATGTCCATAATTTACTTTGAAATATTTCATGTTAGATAGTGTGATGCATGGCTATTATTTAAGCTACGCACTAGGAAGAGGCTGTTGCCTCAATCAGAATCCACACTTGATGGATGTTAGCCTAGGATTTAACTAAAAGCTATTTTTATCTCCAATGTTTTGTTAGCTGCTTTGCTAATTAGAAAAATATATTAGGAATGTTTTTAGACTGGTGAAGCTAGTGACTTTGTTAATCATCAGCATTATGAATGTGAAAATGGGCTTGCATCACTGACATTACATATTAAAAATATGAAGATTGATTAAAATATTTTAAAGAGTCCTCTCACCTTTGGATTAAATGAGTCCTTTGTTGTTATATTCTTAATATGGTGTCTGTGACTTGATCTCTAAGAGGAACTCTATTTAGATATTTTGCAAGAGGACTCTAGTTGCCCAAGGCAAATTATTTGAGTAACATAACGGAGGGTCTAGAACACTGCTGTCCAATACAGTAGCCATTAGCCATCTGTGAGTACTGTGCACTTGAAGTGGCCAATCCAAATCAAGATATGTTGTAAATGGAAAATACACACTGGGCTTCAAAGACATAGTATGACAAAAGAAGAATGTAAAATAGTTCATTAATAATTCATTTACATGTTGAAATAGTATTTTAAATATTGGTGTTAATAAAATATATTATTAAGATTAATTTGATTTCTCATTTTACTTTTTCAACACGGCTACTAGAAACATTAAAATTATATATGCTACTTGTATTGCATTTCTAATGGGCAATACTGCTCTAGAATATTGGCATGTCTGGCTCAGATGAACTTTTCATTTACATGTTTTCAGATCACCTAAAATGACAGAGAATGAGTTAATTGGCTTGCAGAATAAATCATATATACCATACGACTCCATGCTACTAAATATTTACTGCATTAATGCTTGTAGGTACAGCGAAATTTAGACTGAATTTCATTATCACTTCTTAAGAGAGTTAGCAGGGATGCAGAGGGTTGAAACTTTTTGGCAGGTTTTTTTTTCCTAACACAGTGGGAAAAATGATTGAATATAAACAAACAACAGACAAATAAGCCAACAGACAAAGTACTGATCATGACCAAACTGGTCTAGGTTAAGGCAAAATGCAGAGAACTGCTAAGACTGACACATAGAAAGAAGAACACACAGTGAGAGACACAGCTGGGATCCAAAGCAAGGACTAACCCTATATCCAACTGGATATATCATACCCTTTCCAAGCTTCTATTGATTTAGGCTATATGCATTCTTATTTCCTTTCAATTGAATCGTTGGTATATGGTAGAAAGATACTGCATATGAATATGAAGTTGTGTTGGAATTTCAGTTCTTTCATCTCAGTGCAATTTTAGGAAATTTGATTATGCTTTTTGAGCCTCAGTTTGCTCATCAATTTCCCCCTCTCTGTCTTTCTCTTTCTCTGTCCTCCATCTCTTCCTCTACGTCTCCCGTGCTCTCTCCCTCACTCCCTCTCCTTCCTCCCTTACATCTTTTTCCTTTTACTAAATTGAAAGTGTTACCTTTAAAACATAAAAGGGACCAATTTCATGTATCAAATCTACATTTTTCGTGTTTCACATCATATTATAAAATAAGAATTTAGCTAAGCATTTATAACTGCTTTGTAGTATTTCATAGTGTGGATGGACCATAATTTATTCATCAGTTTCTGTAACCATAGCGTTTATGCTCTATTCCCAATTTTTCTCTACTTGTTAGGCTTTTCACTTTATAAGTTACATCAAGATCCTAGGCCCAGGCCCCTAAAGATTAACAACTTCTACCTCTTATCTTGGAATATTCATTTACTCTTGGACCACTGAACAGCCCTGTAAAAATTGCAACACACTGAGATCACCATACTGTGAGAAACTCAAGCAAGATGAAGAGGCTGTGTGCAGTGCAGGCTCTTGAGATCAACGCTTCAGCTAACTCTTGACTGACACCATTGTCAACTGCCTGCTTAGAAGGAGCCCTCTCAGATAACTGTGCATTTGAACTTTCACATGATTTCTACCACTCTGAGACTCCAAGTGAGAACTCTCCCATGGTCCAGTCAACTCACATTAAAATGAGAGATAATAGTTTTTTTAAATCACTAAATTTTGAGGGTTTTTTTAAACACAGAAATTGATTATAGGAACAGATACCTTTATCAATTTCTGGAAGTCTTCCTTCCACTTCTAGTTTGCTAAGAAGTTTTAGAGCATGATATCTCTAATAGTATAAATCACATGGACTACAGCAATGAACCTAATGGGTAGAGCTCAATGATCTTTAACAAATCATTGCACCTATATAACTATCACTCGGATTAAGATGTAGAATATTTCCATTACCCAAGAAAGTTTCCTCATGCGTCTTCTAGTCAATGTCCTGCCACCCACACAGAGACCTCCACTATTCTGATTTTTATTACCATGGATTCAATTTCCCTATTCTTGAAATCCACTTAAATGATATAAAGTTTGTAATTTCATATACTGGCTTCTTTCACTCAGTACAATGCTTTTGAGACTTATTCATATTGTTGTATGTGTCCTTATCTAGTTCTCTTTCATGCTGAGCAGTATTTTATTATAAGAATAAAATCCAATATGTTTATCCATTCTCCTGTAAGGGTTGCTTCCATGTTTTGGCTATTATGAATAAGGTTACCATGAGCACATTTGTGCAGATCTTTCAAATATGCATTCATTTCTCTTGGCTCTACACCTAGGGAGGCATTACTAGGACATGGGAGAGGGGAGTCTTGAACTCTGTTAGAAACTGCTGTATAGTTTCCTAAAATGTTTATAAAATCTTACACTTTCACCAGCAATCCCATCAATTTACTGGTGATGCCACGTTGTCTTAATTATTGTTTTCTTTTTCTTCAAAACTAAATCAACCATCCTAAGTTCTTTGCATTTCCATACAAATATGAATCATATTTCATTAGAATCTGAAACAGTTCGTTGAAATGTGGATTTACTTTTGAATACCTAGCTTAGGAAACCATTTCAACTACTTTGCAAACAGGAAATCAAAGAGGAGTGTGGGTGCATCTACCCAACTCTGTCATTTCTAGTGGAAAAACTGAAACCTCATTTCCTACATGGAAGGCCAAGAGTAGAGTGTGGTTCTGATGAAAAACCCATGGTCCATTGCACTGAATCTGACCTCATAATAATTCAAGTCCATTACTGCTATCTCCTGAATTCCATGAGGTCTACTCATAATCCCAACAATACTACCTAAAGTCCTTCCTTTTCCCTCTCACATTCACTATGCTCCCAAACCTGAACTACACTCCTGGAAATACCATTTCTACTATATAGGTCTTACGTGTTTCTGAAAGGAAACAGGAAGTTACATAATTCATTTTAATGAAGGAATAAACAAATAAGTTAAAATAGCTTAATAAATGTCTAATGAAGACACAGGAATAGAACTAATGAATTTCTCAAGAATTTGTTATGACTAGTAAGATAAAACTATTTTCTATTAATTTTTATTTATCTGTAATTTTTTTTACCTGTAATTATTTTTATTCACTTCAGGCAAAATACAAATTTAAAACTATTGACACAAATAGAGACTTTTCCAAATAGATTCCTGTGGTTAAACATGTAAAAAGATTTTTGTTTTCTCCTTAAAGGAGCAATTATGTAAGAGATTTGATTAACAGAATCTATAAGTGGAAAGAAAGTAGATGTGGTTATTGGAACAAGTCCATTTAAATACAAATGATCTAATGGTCCTTATAAATCTATATGCCAATACTAAAGATTTTCTACTGTTAGAAAATGAAAATCCAATAAAATACATAACAGTTGGAAATAATCTTTCAAAATTGCTATGAAAGTATTAAACTAGTAGAGGAATTGTACTGGAAGGCATGTGGAAGAACTGGCTTCTTCAATTGCCTCATAAAAAAGCCTGCAAAAATACCACGATTCTTTTGGAATAGGCTAGATAATTGAGTAAAGATAAGAGTTCTTACTTAAACAGAACTTACACCATCCAGGAGAGGAATACAATGAACACACACCATAAAAGCAGAGTGGAGGTTTAATAATGAGATAGTGCATGCTGTTGGAAGAATGGAGTCCCCATCAAACTCACAAAATTTCAAAAACTGTCTTTTCTATTTGATGTCAGTCTTCAATGTCTCTTCATTAAAAAAAAAAAACAAAGTAAAACTATGTAGGGCTTGTGCACTGACACCCAGGTGAAGTTTCATTTGATTTAATATCTTGCTCAAACAATCCAGTAATCACATCTTTGACACAGATGAAAAATATCCTTATGGCTTTAATACAATCTTTCTACTGTGGTTAAGAGAGACTTCACTGACTGTAAAGTTTTATTTCAGATTTTTTTTTGCATACAACTGGAATGGAGGGATAATAAATTGATCTCAGTGAAAATACTTAATTCTTGTGAAATTGTTCTATTAAGCTTATTAAAGGTAACACAAGGACAACTTTGGAAGAGAACATTTTTTCTCAGTAAATATAGATGTGGGCAATGGTGGTTTTCACTGCTTTGTATTTTGTGTTTGTATTTTTCTTATTTAGTGTGTCCTTTGGAACTATCAACTCACTGAAAGCTCAGGAAGTCAAGAGAATATGAAAGCTCTTTTATCACATAAAGCACCCTTTATTCCTAATGAAAGATACAAGCTTATTTATTGATCTTCAAGCTTTGATCACAGCTAGAACTTTAGACTAGAAATACATCTTGAGAAATAATGGATTTGGAAACACTGCACTCAAGATTAGATTTCCTATACTCTGCAAGCTCTTCTCTTAATATTTTTGCTGGCTTCATTTTGTGGAAGGAAGAGTCAGTCCCCTGTGAGTCTTTAAAAATTCAACTATTTCATAAAACGGTGAGTAGCCTATAGACACCATAAGATATATATATACATATAATTCTTGCACATTTCTTCTGTGGCCACTTGGTTCTCATCTATAGAGTCAGTGCTTTCCTTTTAATTATTAATTTAAATTAAATTAAGTTCACTTTAAAATCTTTAGCCTGAAGGGGAACAAGCTTGAAATGCACTGCTCTAGCAGGCTCCATTAACATTAGCATCCACTGATCACAACAGGAAGCATATTGCATCCTTCAGGTACGTGGGCTCACTTAATTCTTGTAGCATCATGAGGTAGAAGTTATTACACATTCACATTTCATAGAAGAGAACAATTTACTGTTAATCAACCTGCCCAAAGCTGCACAGTTCTTCAAGAACTGAGACAGGATTCAAATGAAATCTGACTTCAAAAGAATGTTTATAAAAAAATACTTAATATGATACCTTCTAATGTTTATTGCTTAGAGCTTCAAGGCTGATCTTACAAAGCCAGCCACCTTGGTAGAATGTTCTAAGACCCCCCAGTCAAAAATATCTCTATCATAAAGTGTCTGTGTAAAGATGTAAAATTCATCTTTTAAACTGTATTACTTGGTTTAAAGGACTGGCTCTTATTCTATATGCTCTTTAGGGGGAAATGTATTAAATTTTATCTGCTAATTTGCTTTATATTCTCACAGACGTCTCTTTCTTTCCCCTTTTCTAAGAACAGAAACCCCCTTTCTTTGTGCCCAGCACCCTTGCCATCCCTTCCTGCCTCCTCGAGGGCAGTGAGCCGTGCAGAGAGCTCCTGGTCGTCACAGCAGGCCCCTGGCTTCCAAGGATCCCTTCCCCCACAGTAACCTGGCCTCCACCTGCTTCTCATATTATGTCTATTTAAGTTACAAGTCTCAAGGCTAAAAAAATTAACTGACAACGCTTCTCTAGCATTTTCTTCTTTCAGATAATCACCCTCTGTCTTGCATGGCAAGTCTCTTCCTTCTTACTATCTCACTCCTCCACACTTAGTGGGCTACCTTGCTCTAAACTCGAGCTGATGAATAAGATCACTGAGAATTTTTTCCTTTTACCTTAAAGTACAAGCAAATTAATCAATGTCATTTAATTAAACTTAATTACTAGGGTTGCCATAACAAAGTATCCTGGACTGAGTGGTTTACACAACAGGAATTTATTTGCTCACAGCCCTGGAGGCTAACTGCCTGTGGCCAATGTGTCAGCATGGTCTGTTTCTTCTGAAGCATCTCTCCTCAGTTTGTAGATGGCCATATGTTTGGCCATGGACTATATTTGGAAATAGCGTTTTTAAAGAGGTAATTTAGTAAAAAGGAGATCATTAGGTAAGCCCTAATCTAATCTAACATGACTGGAATCCTTAGAAGAAGAGGAAATCTGGACATATACACACACTGAAGGAAGGTCATGTGAAGACACAGGGAGAAGATGGCCATCTTCAAACCAAAGAGACAGGTCTAAGAAGACACCAATCCTGCTGACAACTGGAATTCAGACTTTCAGGCTCAGGACTGTGAGGACTGTGAGAAAATAAATTTTTTTTTTGTTTAGCCACCTGGATTGTAGTACTTTGTTATGCAGAATTATCGAATTAATACACTGATAATTTTACAAAAGTAAAATGATGGAAGCACAGAACAATTTTGACTGAGAGGAAGAATTAATAGAAAGGGAGAAAATAAGAAAAGCAAAATACCTAGATTTTTCAAGTCATATTTATCAAACAAAAAACCCAAAGATAATAGCATATTTCTTGAATCATCTCTTACAAACTCAAGAACCCTATTTAGAAATGGAATATTAAATATAGTGTTATCTACAAATTGCTTCAAGAGATAACACTATTTAATTGTCTTTTGAAGATATTCTGTACCTATAGACATTTGAATATGAGGGTCTTTGGTACACACATAATTAACATTTCCTTAAGAAATGTTCTAATTTGGATTAACTGATCATTCAGAGTGTGGCTATTATGACATTTTTTTCACTTTCAGTGAGGAATCTTATAGTAGGTTATGACCAAACTTAGACACTGTATTCTAAATCAAGAGCAGGCATACATTTTTCCAACCCTTGCCCTAATAATGGGACAGATCATGGAAATCAGGATAATTCTGGAAAATTGGTTCTGGGTGGTTACTGTGGTAATGGTTTACTTAGAGAGTATTGTGAAGATCTACAAATAGGTGAGGGAAAGAAGGAAGTAAAACATCCTGGCCAATGTTAAAACTATTGATTCTGATCAAGGGATATTTCTTTTAGAAATAAGGTATGTCACTATCACACAAAGTTAAGATATAGATGCAAGACAAATGTGAGGACTTAGACAAGGTCTGCCCAAGCAAAGGGAGCAAAACAGAGATGTGCGTAATAGGCTCATGCACACAATTCCCCAGGGCAATCATAAGGGGCCACGGAAGCTGACAGCAAGTGATGGGTTTAAGCTACAAATATTTGCAAAATATAGGAACGTAGTTTAAATCACAAACCCAGCTCTTCCTGTAACACTTAAGATATGCATCTCAAGATTCAGAATCTGTGCAACTGGCCCATGAGTTTCAATTCCACAGAAAAACACAGCTAGTCCCTTGTGGGACTGTATCCACATTCCAGGGAGGGTAAACAACAGGTGGCTGATGGAGATGCCTTCAAGACTACAACAGCCTTCTAAAACTTCCTGTGGTGACAAGAGAGTTAGGATGGCCAACATCTAAAAGACAAACAACAACAAATGTTGGTGAGGATGCTGAGAAAGAGGAACCCTCCTACACTGCTGGTAGGAATGTAAATTAGTTCAACCATGTGGAAAGCAGTATGGAGGTTCCTCAAAAAACTCAAAATAGAAATACCATTTGACCCAGGAATTCCACTCCTAGGAATTTACCCAAAGAAAACAAGATCACAGATTCAAAAAGACATATGCACCTTTATGTTTATCGCAGCACTATTTACAATAGCCAAGAAATGGAAGCAACCTAAGTGTCCATCAGTAGATGAATGGATAAAGAAGATGTGGTATATATACACAATGGAATATTATTCAGCCATAAGAAGAAAACAAATCCTACCATTTGCAACAACATGGATGGAGCTAGAGGGTATTATGCTCAGTGAAATAAGCCAAGCCGAAAAAGACAAGTATCAAATGATTTCACTCATATGTGGAGTATAAGAACAAATGAAAAAACTGAAGGAACAAAGCAGCAGCAGACTCACAGAACCCAATAACGGACTAATAGTTACCAAAGGGAAAGGAACTGGGAAGATGGGTGGGAAGGGAGAGATAAGGGGGGAAAAGGGATATTACGATTAGCACACATAATGTAGCAGCTGGGGGGCATACAGGGAAGGCAGTATAACACAGAGAAGACAAGTAGTGATTCTATAACATCCTACTACGCTTATGGACAGTGACTGTCATGGGGTATGTGGTGGGGACTTGATAATAGGGGGAGTCTAGTAATCATAATGTTGCTCATGTAATTGTACATTAATAATAGCAAATAATAATAATAATAAATAAAGTAAACCATCTATTTTAAGAAGTGATTTCATTTATAACAGACCAGCATTTATTAACCTCAGCAAATACTAGTTCAACATAGCACTGACAAAGTAAGCTCAAATATTTTTCAGAGCCTTCCAGTAAACAGAACACCCAAAATAACATCTTATAATTTTTATAAATTATACTTAAATAATGATGAAAATAATAAAATGCTTATCTAAATACAGACTTTTTCTTAAGTTCCCAATATATGGGTAAGTAAGTTTAATAAAGCAGGACAAATTGTTGTGATACAACACTACTCAAATCTAAGATTAGATTAAAATTTTTCTTTTGAAAGGCAGTCAGGTAAATTAATTTTGCATTTTTCTCTGATTGAATCCTCAATTTTTGTCTTCAGAGTCTGTGACTTATTTCTTCTCATGATAAAATTACTTGATCGAACAAAAGAATGAACCCCCAGATTAAAAAATCAACACCATCTTTTATTTGCCATTTTGGCTATTAAAGGATTCCCATCATTACCTAAACATGAAGATAAAGAAACAATCATTAAAAAAATCCATGCCAGTTAAATCCTTTCTTTTAAACCAGTTTCTTTTCACTTGAATAGGTTTCTAAGAGAAGGACTATCAATTTCTTATTCTCTGAGAAGACTATAATCGCTTGGATTTTATCATGTACTCATGCATTAGAAATCTAATCACTTAATGCATTAAAATATATGAAAGGGCAATTAGAGTATGATTAGTGAAAAGGTAGCATACTCTGTCTGCTCATGTCATGAAGTGGTTCAGTGTGAGATAACTTATGTGGAGTTGAAATGAACATGTCCAGACATAGCACATCATGAGCACTGGAAGGTCACTACTGTATCTGCTCCACAGTTGTCCCAGTAATAAGTTTATTTGCAGGTCACTGGTAATACACCAATGTCTAAAAATATATAAACACATTTCTTCAGTGAAATTCCTTTCTATTATTTATCGTATTAACCATCTGTCTCCTAATATCATCCAAACCCACACTATCTTTGTAAAGAGCTATATGTTATAGAATACATTCTGAACTGTAAGTAGGACCTGCAGAGACACTTGCTCTCACCATTAGCAATACCATCAGTCTTTGTAAGAATCTCTTAGCACTTTACTGATTATAAGAGAATGGACAATTTTTTTCTCATGAATAAGCTCACAAATATTAATGTTCCTTAAGTAAAGTTTGAACATAGGACTACTAGTCTTCAACTTCCACAATTGCCAATAATAAAATTTTTAAAATATATTTATTAGCTTAAATCTATGGCTTGCTTAAGAATTTTCACTAGGCCTATCTTACAGTTCCATCTCCTGTCAGCTAATAGCCTTAGAGTTCTATCTCCAGTTACATGTGTGTGGACACAGGTTCAGTATAAAATTTTTGTTCCTTTGTTCCATTTTCTAATTACTTAATATGAGATTAGTTGAATAATGTCTCTCATAAAAAAGTATTGTTGCAGAAATGCGGCTGTCTTCTGTCACCTTTAGTTGAATGTTACTCAGTATCAATAACACTTAAATTTCCCATAGGAAGGAAAATAACTAATCATATATGTCAACCAAAAGAACTCAAACTGCTGAGAGGACCAGAAATTAAGATTTTGGCAAAGCATGAAACCATCTGGAACTAAGTGGGAAAAACAAATTCCCAAGAAGCAGAGTTTAGAAAAGTTTATGAAGTGGCAGGTAAGTGGGAAAATGGTACTGCTTATTGTGCTTTTGGAAATTATTTTAAAGTCAACACACAATTATAGTGCATTCAAAGATAGTATTTTGATTCAATTATGTAGCTTGATAAATGGGAAAAGTCTGCATTTGCAAGTCTTCCAGGTAATTCTGAAAATTGTTAAGTATATATGAGACACTAATGAACCCAAAACACAAAGCCACATTTTTGTTATTTATGTCAACTTAATATCAAATAAACTAGAAGTAAAATATTTAACTGTTACAATGCTGATACATATGATTGAAAAAGATTTTCATTTAAGATGTTTGATTTATTTTTCCAATGTTAAGAGTTAAAGAAAGGAAAGATTAAGTCCCTGTTCTGAGTTCTCTGAGGCTGTCCTTTTAAGTCTACAGATACCATAATGCTATCAAGGAGTTTCCTAATTTTATATTAATAGGAGTCATGTTCTCTACTTTCAAAGAATACCACCTAATGGAAAGGCAAAAATAGAGGCAGTTAACAAACACCAAGGGGAACAGAGAGGCAAAGGATTTATGTCTGTGTGGGGCCATTAGAGAAGGTTACACAAAAATAGTCATGCACTTCTTATGAGAAGAGAACACTTAGATGGTCAAGGCATTGAGGTGTGGCTCAGAGCTGCTCCTGCAGAGAAAAACCTGTGCCTCTGTGTTCAGTAGAGGAGAATGAAGCATTTGTGAGTCATCAATTTAGTTTAAAAATTAGTTTACAACAATCTAATTTAGAGTGGTTTTTATCTCTTCCTCTCATTCATCCCCACTTAGTATTAGTTGCTTTATTACCCCTAGAGGTGAACTATGGGGTTGCTCTGGGACAACCAACAGACTAGATAGACTGTTTTGTAGGGTCTGAGGGATACTGAAGGATCCTAAAGATCTGAAATAATAATACAATTTCAATACAGTAAGAAGTTTGTAAATGAGAATATGATTACATTCTGAAAAAGGTCTCAAATTTTGTGACCAAATAAACTACCTTCCAAACACAACTTCAACGTTGTGGTCTTGCTCTTATTATTATTTAGAACTTGATTTGCATGTGTGTGCTGAAACTACCCCATGATAGCAACCTAGATATGTGCTAATAATTCTTGAGGTTATTAGGGTATTATTTATCAGCAGATAATGCCCTGAAGTGTTCATTTTCAGGTTCAAAATAATAAGGTGCAGCAGTGTGCACCATGTGTTTCAGATTGTTACATTATTACTAAAATAAGTTATAAGGATATACCTGCTTGGAAAATTCTAATTAATGTGATTACTATGAAACTGGAAAGAATTATTTTAAAAAACATTTTGGAAAATAATCAATGGTAGAAAAAGAAATGGCCAAATGCGTCATTCAATAACAGAAAATACCTTTTCCTTGAATTCCAAATATATTTGTCAGATTCAAGAGCACTGCATTGAAAATTACTTTGCAGAGTTTTTCTAAGAAAAACATGACATAGATAAGGCCAAAATAACAGAATAGAGAACAAAAATCGAAGAAATACAGATGAGTGAATCAGTTTAGATCCCATAAGAATGGATTCAGAATTAAGTTAGAATTCAAACTAGCCCTAAGTTTTGGTCCAGGGGTTATTGATAGTAATAAAAAATGAAGAAGGAGTTATTTTGTTATGAGTTGTTTTAAAACCAGTAAATATTAACAAATTATTTATGGAATTGTGTATCAGTGAGGTGCTCCAACTTAAAGACATTTCTACAATTAAGGTAAATTCTAATCAAGCTGTAAAAAGCTACAACTAAAATAAAAATAAGCAATGACAGTGACTTTAACATTTCTGACTATATGATAGCTAAGACCCACCCTGGGATAAGATATACCACCAAGCTCAGCTGGAAACCCAAATAATTACCACAATAAAACTGTTCTGAGTAATACTAGCTATAGCCTAAAACTCAAAAGGATTTGGTGGTGCTTTATATCCCTTTAGAGGAGACTGTTGTACAATCAATAAACCCCAATAAACCTCACCAACCCTTGCTAATTCAGCCTACATACTGCCAGCTTCAGCAAAACCTGAAGAGAAACTGTAGGAAGCACAAATACATCACTAAAACCATTAGTTCAAAGTATAACTTGCAGGATGGGAAGAAATGGGCTACAATTTCTACTCAGGAACATCAAACTTACACAATCTTTATGAAGTTAAAATTTAAAGGAGGATTTAATAGTAAAGTAAGAATAGAGCACTTCACTGAATCAAGCCGTGAAAGACACACACACTACCTGTCACCTTCCTCAAATACTGAAACTCACATGTAACCTATTAGTAGTTGCCAAACATAGAAGAGGAGATCAAGTCAGAATAAGGTAAGCATACTGCAAAGTGTGCTTAGATAAATGAGGGTGCAGTTTAAGCAAAGCACCTACTTTACACCCAGGAAATTTTATATTAAATGACCACGTTGAACTAATGCTAGCCCCCAAAAAACCCTCACCAAACTCAATTAACATAAACAAATTAAAAATATTTCCTCAAACTTAAAAATATAGGAGATAGAATTTTTAATTGGCACAGAAAGTACTGTAAGGAAATGATGAAAGAAATATTGAAGCTGCTAAATAGCAAAGTTTACCCCTTTTGACTTTTGCCTAATGAGTTAACTAGAACAGCTTAATAAAGGGAAATTAAGTACCCCAAAACTCAATGAGGTAGTTTTGAACAGTTTTGACAGAATAAAATCATCTATGTGACAAAACAGTGAGAAGATTGGTAGGCAGAAGTGAAAAAAAAAAGGAGCTTGGTGGGAGCTTGTTGTCCAGAAATATTATTTCAACTTTAAATTTACCTAAAGATCAGGGGGATCTGATGAAGGGGGTAGTTTAATCACCATAATATTGCACATGTAATTGTAGATTAATGATACCAAACTAAACTATTAAAAAAAAATTTACCTAAAGAAAACCCCAATATTTCTATGTAAGTTTAAAGTATATTCTAAAAAGTTCAGCTTTAGAGCCCCAAGTTACAGCCTTCCTTACAGAGTGAGTATAAACAAGACCATGGTTCGCCTAAGAACAGCCACCGATTAAGAAAGAGTTTAAGTTCAACAAAACATTCATTTTACTGCCAACAATATAACTCCTATTATAACACTGGACTAGTGATTAAATAATAGAAGCAATATTGTTAATATGAGTAATGAGAAATATTTCTCCTTGCATAAGCTTATATCAGAATGGGTGTCCACTGATGGTTAACAAGATAAACCTAACTACAATGAATCATTTATCAAGTCAACTGTTAATCCAGCACAGTTAGAGTATGCAATTAGGGAAAGATTAAAGTAAAAGGAACCTGGCAAACACAAACCCTGTGAGGATGCACCATATATTATCTTTGTATTCCCTGTGCTGTACTTTTTATCCCCAGGACTTATTTATTTTATAATTAGAAGTTTGTTACCCTTTATCCCCTTCACCTATTTCACCCTGCCTCCCATCCCACACCACTGTGGCAAACATCAGTCTGTTCTCCATGTTTATGAGTCTATTTCTGTCATGTTTACTTGTTTGTCTAGTTTTTTTGATGCCAGATATAAGTGAAATCATAGGGTATTTGACAAATAATGGTTATAATTAAAAATGAAGAAGTTCAGAGAATACCACAGAGAAAAGAACAAACCAAACTAAATCCTCCCACTCCAACATGTCCAGTAGTACCTAAGAAGACATAAAAAGTTGGGGAGCTGTCTAGCTGGAGACCTGGGGCATTTACAGATTTATGGGATTTTGTCTGTTGTGTCCACTACTAGTCTTCAGATCTAGAACAGTGTCCAGCACATACTGAATACAGCCATGTGACTTCAAAGAATGGACAGACCAAGGAGTTTTCTAAATATGGGTTGGCTTATGGTTCTGGGGAAATACAGTTGGGGCCTGGGTTTTGGGTCATACTGGATATATATCATAATAACTTAAAATAAATTATGTTTGTTGGAATTAAGGCCACTCTCTTCCCAGAGCACTTTCTTGGCTTTCACAGATACACACACAGCATCCAGATGCATACACAACATCAAACACTGTTAACACTGCTTTGTTAACAGCAGTAACATTAATAATTTTCATAATTTGTGAAGACTTCTCAATTAAATGAAAAGTGATAATAGTAGAAATAAGTAACATTGATCTCAAATGAGTACACGGATACCCCCTCACACACACACACGCGCGATATATTTGAAGAACCAACTTAAGCAAACTTCAAATGATAAAGGAGGGAACTAAATCCCCTAAAACTGGTTTCAAGCCAACATCCTAACCAAGGTACTACTAAAATTTACATAAATCTACCAACAATTAAATTGTACGTTCAAGCCCTTTATAGCTCCATGGCATATACATTCCAACTAGGTTTTCAAGATCCAGCATCCCTCATTACAGAAGAACTACATTTCCATGATCATACACTAACAATTGTTTTCCTATAGCTTACTAGTTCTTTATATTATTTCATTAATGTTAATATCCATGCTGACTCCTACAAGCACCACAGGCTAACAAGTAGAAACTGTTGACCATCGTTATCAGCCATCATCTTAACCCTAATTGCTCTCCCATCATTAAAATTTTTTTACATAATAAATGAAATCAATAACCCTTCCTTGACTATAAAAACCACAGGCCACCAGTGATATTGAAGCTACAAGTATACTGACTATAAAGACTTAAGTTTCAACTCCTCTATCACCCTACACAAGACCTAAAACCAGGGGAATTACAACCAGAAATTGACCAGAGAGTAGTCCTGCCTTTATAGATAACAATCCCTATGTTAATCTCATTAGAACACATCTTATATTCATAAGCTGTTCCTTTCTTAGGTCTAAACACAAGTACTATTCTCAGAACACTAGATCAAACAACCCTGATGTCCTCATGACCAGGCTTATATTACAGACAGGGAAATTTGTGGGTCAAAACACGTTTCATACCAACTGCCTTTGAATTAGTTCCACTAAAATATTTTTTTAAATGATCAGCACCTAGACTGTCATATCATTTGGAAGCTCATAGCTTTAACCTTTTAGGTTAATTGAGAGGTTAGAACTCTCCTTCGATACATCAACATCAAGCCAAAAATGAAAGTCTAAGTTATATGAATTAAGAGGCTGATAAGTTTTGCACAAGCCACCAAGGTCATTATGATGACTCCAAATTAATGTGCATATCAAACAGCCGCAAAGCTCAGTTATATATGACAGGAAGGATTTATTTCTCATTCACTTGGCTTAGGATCTGCTGGGACTCAGGAGATTTCAGATCAAGTCAAGAGGGCTTGTATTCACACTTTGGGATCAGTTCAGATCTGCTCTCATTCCTCTGAGATGTGCCTCTAATTCCTCTGAGACCCAAAGGCTACCCAGAATATGTTCTCTTGGCAGTGACAGAAAGGCAAGAAACAAAGGCAAGAAAAAGGCTCTTTTCTTGCTACAGTGGTGTCATACCCACTAACTCCCCATTGGCCAAAACATGTCACGTAACTAAGTTCTACAATAATGAGATGTGAAAATTTAACACATACTGAAATTTAAAAAGACAACCAAAAGAGACCAAAGAGAGATTGAGCTATTGGAGTCATTACACATGGATTCTATACTAGTATGTTCAAGCATTTAAATGACAAAATGGTGAATTTGAGCAGGGCCAGAAACCATAAAACCAACTGAAATGGAATGTCTGAGCTGAAAGCTATAATTATTAGAATTAGGAACTTAATAGATGTATTTAACAGTAAATGCCTGAACTGGAAGAGAAAAAAACAGAATGAAGCATGGAAAATAACAGGCATAGAAAATACACCAAAGATCATAAGAGCATTATGAGGCATGTTGAATTGGACTGGCATATATGTAAGTAGAGTCACTGATAGGGAGGAGAGGTAAAATGAGGCAGAAGCAATAATTCATTTTTCCATTGTTGAAAGCCACAGAATCAAAAAGCATTCTGAACTCCAAGCAGGATAAATGCAAAGCAAATCACGTCTAAGAACATCACAGTATAACTGCTATAAATCAAATACAAAAAGAAAATCTTTTGCAATACTTTCAAAGATGCAACAATAAGACCACAAGTTAATTTCTCACTAGAATAAACCAGAAAACAGTACAATGACATCTCTCTTTTCCATTTCCAAACAGTCACCCTAATTTCCAGTTTGCTCAGCCAGCAGTAGCACTCTTGGAAACGTGTTACAATCCAAGCTCGTGTGACACAATAGGCTCTACTTAGCATCAATTTTATTTACTTTTAAAAGTGGTTACAGAACTAACATCAACACAGTCTACATGGAAACAAGAGCAGAAATCTCATGACTCCAAGGCACAGCTTTCAGAAAATGATCCTCCATACTAGTGTGGTCAGGAGAGAAGAGGTCAAATGGGTGCTGATGTCTGGGGGAAGCCAAAGTGTTGTCGGATCCCTCCAGTCTTTACACCTTGTGTTTTTACTTCCCCAAAGCTCAGCATGAGGATGAGAGAATCGGATCCCTCACTTAAAGATGCATCAACATTTATATTCACATTGCTGTCACTGACACCTGTCCTCTCAGTCCATTTGGAGCCAGATGTGATATTTTACTGGTACTGGTTCCTTTCCTCTTTCCTCCCTTCCTTCCTTCCCACCTTTTTTCTTTCCATCCTTCCTTGCTTACTTCCTTTCTTTTGTGTTTATCTGTTTTTGTTTTCCTTTCCCTTTTTTGTCCATGGCATGGGATACAAACTCAAAGACCTTCAGGCATCAATACAAGGATGCCAGGTGGATAGCATTCAAATTTTAGAACATTTCATCAAAGAAAAACAACAGAAACCAGAACTGAGCCTTGAACTATCAATTTTTGACCTTTTTATTTTTTCCCTGAGTCCTTTCTGTTCCCCTAAGTATACAGACTTCTAAAACTATAACCCAGTTTTTTAAAATCCTACCTTCCTTGGTTTTGTTCTTTTGTCTTATAGCTTCTTTAAAATAATGCAAAAGCCACAATCAAATCAAATGAATTTCACAGGAAGGGCAGAGATCTAAAGAAATATTTAAATATAAACATAATACAAAAAAATCTATATGTATAGAGCTATAGCAATGGATATATATGGGACTATGGTATATTAGTTTTCTATTACTGCCTAACAAATAGTAGTTTAAAAGAAGTAGCTTATCACACAGTTTTGTAGGTCAGTAGTCCAGGCATAGCCTAAATGAGTCCTCTGCACGATGGCAATCAAATTGTCAGCCAGGGCTGGTTTCTCATCTAGAGGTTCAGCTGGGAAACGGTTCAATTTCAAGCTCACTCAGGTTGTTCCCAAAATTCATATCATTGTGGCTGTAGGACTGAGGGCTCCAGTTTCTTACTGACTGCTGCTGGAGGTGACCCATGGCTTCTTTCTATTTGCACTTCCCCAACATAGCCACTTATTTATCACACCAGCAAGTAGTCTCCAAAGCAATTCTGCTAGCAAGGTGGAGTTTTATGTAATAAAAACACAGTTACAGGAGTGACATCCCATCACCTTGCAATACTCTATGAATTAATTGGAAGTCTCAGATCCTGCCCATACTCTGAGTGAAGGAATCATAGAAACGCATGAACACTAGGAGGCAAGAATCATAGAGGAGCCACAGTGGAGTCTGTGCATCCGACAGGAGGACCAACTGTGGCTCAGTGAACATGTTCACTACTAAATCATTGCTGAGGTCATGGAGAGGATGTGATGGCTGGTTGACCTGAGAGCAGGACCACAGCAGTCAGAGGCTCCTACCTATTCCCCCCGACCTTGGAAAGTACATTCCACTCACCATTCCCACAGTGGGAAATGTTCCAAGGTTACAGCCTCGAGAGAGTAGGTGTTGTTGAGACCATCTGGACTGAATACGTGACTGAACACAGTTAAAGCCTCTATAGAAACTTTAAAGATTCTGGTGGATGTTTGTGGAGATCCACTCATCTTGTGGCTATGTAACACAAGCCTCATATATAAGTTCCCTTGCCTATTAAAACTTGCCTCCTACCAATCTGGAGTGCTCTGCATCTTTCTTTGCTCTCTCCTTGCCCTGTGTACAGGGGCCAATTTGCAAACCAACATCAATGGTGGCTTAATTTCATCTATGATTTATATCAGGGTCCTTAAGCTACAGGTCATGAACCAGTTACTTGACTTTGCAAATAAAGTTTTATTGGCACACAGCCACATCATTTAGTCATTAAATGTCTATGGCTGTTTTTGTGCTACAAAGGTGTATTGGAGTAGTCACAATAGATACTATAATATGGCCTGCAAAGCCTAATATGTTTATTATCTGGTCTTTTGCCAATCTCTGATTTAAATAATAGATTTTAGCATAAGTTAATTCCTTTGTTAGTTAGCTTAAGGGTGTTTTTTTCTCCAATAGTTTTTGAAAAAATAGATGCAACTAACAGATGAAACATGGAGATGATTAACATCAAACTTTATGAAATTGGAGATTTATGTATTTTATTATAGTAATATAGCACCATCTCGTGGAATATTATAGAAACTGAGAGAAAAGTTTATTGAAATACTACTAAGTTACTGAGCACTTGGAAGGCTCTGGTATAACTTCTAAATTCTACTGAAAATAATGCGTTAAAAAGAAAGTACCATTTTTTAAATTAAAATTTATAAAAGTTAGAGAACATCTAAATGAAGTTATCATTTTTTGGATAAGGAACATGTCTTCTGAAATTAAATGACTTTCTAAATTTACACAATAATTTTAATAATAGTGGGATTTCAAAATTTTCCATAAAAAATGAAAGTGTGTACATGTTTAAGATGTTAATATGAATATTGCAGTAGTAATATTTTTTTGAAAATCAATTCACCCATTTAAACGTTTTTATTTAGAACACTCAGATTTAGAGAAAAATTGCAGTGATGGTAAGCAGAGCTAGTTTTCATACACAGATAAACTAAATTGTTATATCGATACCAAAAGTGTAGAGATGAAATTATTGGGGGGTATCATAGTCAGTTCTGAACATGAGGGTCAAGAAGAACATTAGAAATGGGAATATTAAGACAAGTAAGTTATGATCTGGTAGGCAAGAAAATATGATTCAGAAATCCATTTCATCTAATGAGCTGTGGAAGGGAATGGGCTGTTTACTGGGGAGAAGACATGAGTAAGCAGAGAAGGGCATGCTGCTTTAAGTATCTGAATGGCCATCATTGAAAAGGTGGGTTACACTCCATTTCCTGTGATCCCAAGATACAGAATGAGTTCTGATGTTCCAAGGCAAAAACATAAGTTAAACTGCAGACAGAACGGGCAGTGTGGTGAGTAAGGAGGTTTCTGTCATAGAGATATCTAAGCAGAAGCTTAAACTCTCCTCGAGAGACTGGTAGCGTAAGGAAAGCTGTTCCTAGTTGGATGAAAGAAAAGAGTTGGTCCTGAGACCACTATTTATATTTGAATTTTCATATTAAAGGTGGAATGTAAGGGATTCCCAGACCATGAATGGCTAAGCATGCTCATTCAAAGGTTGGCATAAGTGCATTTTAATGTATCCTGTTAGCAAGACAAATGTCAATTGTGCCTCACTTACTGGGAAGGGCAAACAGAAGGAAGTGGGACATTCCAGAATTTTTAGACATGCTCAGACCTGATGAGGATATCTCAGACTGTGGAAAATGCTGGCCAGTGTTCCTCTACGAAAGCCAAGAGACCAGGAGAGTTATTCTAAGAGCATCCCTTGCTCTCTCATTGACACATACTGACTAAAGAGGACTGTAGTTGTAACCATAAGAACAAGTATTTCATCCTAGGATACAAATTTGATTTCTAATACATTCTGTCTACAGTTTTGAATCTAAATGTGCTGAGACCCATTTTAATGCCCACCACCCCTCACAGGGCTGCCTCAGATGCTCAGAAATGTGCTTCTCAGGCTGTGATTCCACACACCACGCCATCTCCCACTGATGGGCGCATGCTCTCCTTGGACTCTGCTGCTCAAGATCACGCTCTCCCACTGCCAGGACACCATTCCCCACAGTACTCAGGCTCAGATACACCACACTGGGTGTGCACGGCCACCCACCTTAGCCCCCTCAGATTTCCATACCCACGCCTCTTTCCCACCACACGTATTCCCTCCGTAGCTGGTTTAGACCCTTGACTCCCCACCTCAGATCTCAGCTCCCTGCAGGAGTGCCCTCCATGCCCCCCTCTGACACCACTCCCTGAGCTCCCTCTCCCGTGAGCTTGCTCACCTCCTTGCTCAGGCTCTGAACCAAGCAGCTATTCAAGGCAGATGTCCTCCTTCCTAGGTCCCTGACTTTCCTCTCTCCTCTCTCTGCCCCATCTCTATATTTCTCTGCCCTACTTAAGGCTTGAAGATTACATTGTCCTGGAAGATATTTAGGAATGAAAAGAAAGAAAAGGAAAGGGAAGAGAAAGAAAGAGGAAGAGAAGGCCCAAAATTGGAAAAGATTTGGTTATTGTTTCTGAAAACAAACACCCCTTGCTTCCTCACTGATAAATGTTAATGTTAAAATATTAGAATTATGGGTTATTCTTAGGATACATGTTTAAATATATTGCCCAACTTTAAACATCTGGTCTCTAATTTTATTCTATTTCTCTTATTTAAAAACCTTAAAGGTCAGGTTATGAAGTTGGCAGTGACAAATCTGTAATAAAAAAGCACACCCATGATCATCGCACTTGCACTAATTATTAAAGTACATGATAGTACAATGATTTTGAGGTATATTTCAGAAGTACATTTCAGCCTTTTTGAAAGGTCCATTTTTTTCATCTACACTTCTATCGCTCTCTTAATTTTATATTAATTGACATTAGAGAAATTATAGAAACTTCTATAACTTCAACATTGTTATAACAAAGGAAAAATGGAATGAGAGCTCATAGCAGAAAATAAAGATACAAACTAATCCAGAGATATGGGAAGATGAAGTGATCCTCTTTGTGAATGACAAGTGAATTTCATTTAAAAATCATCTTCAAAACTTAAAATAAGAATTTACAAAAAAAATTAACATTTTAAAAATCAGCATTGCATTATAAAGAAACCACTTAGGAGGTCACTTTCTTTCAAATATGATGGCTTAATATTTGGGTTAGAGAACTCACACATATAACTATGACCCTCAATATTTAAATTATTGCTCAAAAAATTATTTGTTAGTCAACTGCTTAGAATACAGAAATTTTCCTTATACTAACCCTGTTGTAATGGCTATTGGTTTCCATCCACCACAGACTATTCTTTTAAACAAACACGTATACCCATATGTAAATTTAGCAAATATGGTTCTGATTGAATGTGATTATGTTATTATGTTAGTTTGGGTTTATCTTTCCCTTCTTTTTCAGAAGATTATGGGCCATACAGAAAAATACATGTTTCTACGGACTCAGAAATGGAGAAAGAAAAGAGAATGCAGTGACAGCTCAAGGGACATTTTTGTGGGGCAGATTCCCACTTTCTACCCTTAGAAGTCTTAATTTTTAAGAAGCACACATAATTCTGTTGGTACAAGTGTGAAATAAAATGAAATTCTGTGGTCCCCCCCAGCACCCCACCCACACCTCTTGGTCCCAAACCAGCCAGATCAGCTCTTGCTGTGCTGTGAAGATGCCCTGCAGTCATTCTTGTCTGTGTCACAAGACCATCATAGCTCCTCACCCCTCGCCTGTGACCAGAGAAACCCAGACTGAAATGCTCAAAAGAGGGAAAACTGGTCTGGTTCCTGCATCCCTAGTAGAATCCTTCAGGAGGATAATCAACAATCCTCACTGTTGCCTCCTCTCACACACAGATGGCATCAGAATATCCATTGTTTGTTCTTTCAGACACTGTCCTAATGTACTGATTGGCATAACCTCTTCCCCGGGCCCACCCTTGGTTGTAAAATAATATTTCAGATGTTCCCAAATAAAGGCGCTTTGGAGCAGTTTATCAGAACACACTGATGGTCTGCTCTCAGGCCGTGGTCCTCAGTAAGATGCTGCATCAACTTTTCTTAAATGCAACAGCAGCACTGATATCAGTCCACACAGGTCACGCCAAAAAAGCAGGTCTAAAACTTTGGTTTGATGTCACAGGGCTCACAGGAACAATAACAGAGACCCAAGGTGAAGTGAACTGTTATAGAGGCACATGTTTATATGTAGAGGTTATTTACGTACAAACTGTGCCTTTGTAAACTGGAGGACAGATGCCATGAAATATGTGCTACTGACAATCTTCACAAAATAACTGGGACAGTGTTGTCAGAAAGAGTAATATATAGCAGTATTCTGAAGTCACTAGGTTTCTGCCAAAACATAAATCTTGAACTCAACTTTTAGCATATAAATGGTATGTATTCTTCAAAGCAAAGCAATATTCCTTTTTCTAATATAAGAAACTGTGTATTTTGTGTGAAATAGAATCATATCCAATAAGGCATTTATCATTGACGTTTTTAAGCTTAAAAGTTTAAATATGACTTATTCCTCTCTCCCAATCTTATTCCAATGGTAAAACATCTTTGGCATATGTCCAAATGTCATCTTTGGTACAACATGCCATCCATTTCCTATTTGGAACAATGAATGCTCTATCTGAAGTCACTCAATTGAAAATCAGTTCAACAAATGTATAGTCTGCGGTTTTTAGTGCTATCCATCACATTTACTTTTTTATACAAACTAAAGTACTTAACTTTAAGAACTGACTTACCAGACAGATAGCAGATTGTCTACTGCTCTGAAAGCTGTTTGCATTTTTTTCTATTTACATTTTTTAGTGTTCTGTGTCCAGTTTGTCAAATATGTCTTAAATTTTAAGTAATAAAAATTGATTAGTTAACTTTTTAAAGATATATCATATAAAGAGGAATTAAATTATTAAGACCTCTGGAAAAAGAAAAAACCTAAAATATAAGGCATATAATAGCTCCACCTACTGATGAATCCATTTATTTGTAAGACAGCTTAATTTTATTTCATTGATAGTTAAAAATGAAAATTACAGGACTTATATAATTCTACTTATTTTGTGGATACTCCAAGGATTTTAATTTCTAGGCTTGTTGTTATTGATGATAACTGTTGCTGATATAATGCAATATAGAAAACACAATATATTTTAATAAAGTTTCGCAAGAATTATGTAAATAATACTATTTTAGGGGTGCCAGTTATCAACTTATTGTCTCTCAGCTTGATATCTACTCTTTATTGTATTACTTATGATAGTGGAGCTGAATCATATAAACACTTAACACTTCTTTCCAGCTGGCAAGACAGAAAGGTTTGCCAGTAGAGGGACCCTGAGGGACACAGCAGCAGAAGGCCCTTGCTTCTCTATGGTTCATGTGTGCTTCATTTCCTTCTTCCTACAGTGTTCAGGTGCAACGTGGGGTACCCAGTTGAGCTCACCTCGGTTTCCATGACACATCCATGGACAGCTTCCCCAAAAGTTCTGCAGGCAGCCCTAAGGGCCAAGGGCAGGCTGCCCCCAAATGTGCCACTTTGACATGCAGATTATTTGGAGCTGAAAACCAAGGCCCAAATGACTGAGAAGGAAATTTTGACCTTTGCCCTAACTGCCTAAAAGAAATGACACAGAGGACCTGCCCCAGGAAGGGAGCTGTCACCATAGATAACAATTTAAAATATGAACTGCAGGTGGTAGACAAGGAAGAATTTAGCAAATTCCTGCCTGTCCCATTGTTTCTGTGTGGCCCAACAAACATTTGTTTAGCAAACATTTACTCTTTTTCATCTTGCCTGTGAACTGCTTTCTCTCCCTTTGTAATCCCAGACCCCTACCCCCTTCTCTTTAGTTCAGGATACCATATATACATCATTTTCCCTGACTGTCTTTGGAATCTCACATCTGTGTGAATTCCCCTTATGTATGTAATTAAATTTGATTTTCTCCTGTTAATCTGTCTCATGCCAATTTGATTCTTAGACCAGCTAGAACTTTGAAGAGTAGAGGAAATTTTCTCCTCCCCAACACAGCATAGCAGTTTCCCAGCAAGTTCAGCAACACCCTCAGCGGGTGACTTCCAATAAGAGCAAAAAATGTGTTTTTAAGAACTGCACACAGAGCTCTTACTAAAATAGATTCTATTCTGTGCCATAAACAAAGTCTCAATATATTGGAAAGGAATGAAATCATGTTGTGGATAAAATTGTAACATTTCCAGAATCTCTCCCCTGGTTTTAGTGCATCTGCCTATCAATAGGTGTTTCCAAGGGGTGGAGAGGGTTAGTCCATCTACATATCAATAGGTAATTACAAGGGTATGCAAGGGTTTATCTAGACTGGAGAGTTTGGGTGGAGCTCTCTTCCTCTTCTGTTGCAGCCTGGTCAAGAGAGAGACAGGATGACTGCTCCTAAGAAATAAACAGGTTTCTTAAACTTTTCGAGTATGCAGTTTCACAAAGATTAGATCATTTGATTTTTTTCAGAAATAATAATTACATAAAGGTCAAACTTTAAAGATTAGATTATTGGCACCTTAGCAATCACTAATTCTTTGCTCTTATGCTTGCTTGGCTTCCCTGGCAGTTTCAGAACAAACATGACTTAATTCTCAAAACGTTCCCTCAAGCCTGGTTGACCTGAGCCCTACTTGCAGTTTCCTTATTATGGATTCTAAAATAGCCATGGTTACTATTCATCTGATTAACAAGTATAGCTAAGTCTATTTTTCTAGGTCTAAAACAAAAGATTTAAAGAAAAACATCAAAACAGTGTATCATGAAAGCAGTGTAGCAAGACTAAGCTAACCACAATTGCGGGAACTGAAAAATCTGTACTCTTGGGTAAGGTGCCCAGTTTCACAGAGACGAAAGCATTGCACCTGAAGTAAGGGGATAATGACCACTGAATCAAAAGGCATAGGGACCTAGTTGGGCCACTTCTCTTCCTAGTGAGGGGAAAACAGGGGCATGTCTGCCTTAGAGTTTCCTTAAATCATTTACAATAATATCTATAACAATAATCCTTTCTATTGGGAGAGTCTCTGCAAGCATGCCAGGCCCTTTTGCATATAACCATTCATGCTGACTTTCCTTTATTGCTCTATTATTCCCCGGGACCCAACAGGTCTGGGAGTCATTTAGAAATTCCTCATGGGGCCGAGTTGGGTGGGTAGAAGGAACTGGAACTTACTCAAACAATTCTTATTTATTGTAATTTTGATACTTGTTTCCAATATCTTCTCCGCATCCTCCTCCTAATATTCTTTAATAAATTGTTGAAGTAGTAGGTAAAAGTAATGAAGATTACAGTTTCTAATAGAGAGCTGTTTAAATTTGATGTAAAAATAAAGATGGAAAGTAGTTTAAAGCAGTAAGAAAGAAGTGTAAACTGTCAGATGCATGCCTACAAGCTAAGTGTTGATTCAAACGAGACAAGGGCAACAACAGCCATGGGCACAGGAGATTTCTCTTAAAACTGGGGGGGGTGAGGTTCTGAGCCTCACCTCTGTTGACCCCCTATTGCTCACCTGATGGCCCCCCTGTGACTGTGCCTGTCTTAGGTTGTTCCTCCCTTGAGGAATCTTACCCGTCTCTGGCTAACCAGCCATCTTCCGGGGCCATACAGGGAGATGCACAGTTGGTAAGTGAGAGAGAAGCAATGTTCTTTGAAAAGGTTAGCTCTTCTTACTCCTTTGCAGATTTATGCCCCTTGGCTTCTATGCCCAGCAGTTGTCTCAAGGTATCTTTGCCACCTGGAAGAATTAGGGGGATCTTGCCTCTGGCATTTCTCCCAGGGTATCTTAAATTTGGTTTTCCAATTTAGGTGAAAGTGACCAATAATAACATTTCCAAACACCATAACAATAAGGAGAGAGAGCGGGGATGTTCTTTTCAGAGGTCCGCACTGCAGTTCCTTCTTTTCCGGGCGTCTGGGCAGTGCCATCAGACGGACGGATCAGACTGGCTCCCGACACTAAGTGAAGTAATTTATTATATAATGTCCTTTGCAATTCTATAGCTAGAAAAAAAAGTGTCTAAATACACATATTGTCAGGAATAGGAAATTATAATTTCATATGTTAGAATTACTTTGTGTTTTCTCTTGAGTAAATTAGTTCAAATTATATTTTAAGTTTTAAAAAATAAAAATGAAAATGACAACTGTTGGTGAATCAACATTTTCATCTAGACCTTAAGGTTCTTCTAGTTGATCAAAGAATTAAATTGACAGGAAACAGATTAACAGGAGAAAATAAAATTTAATTATACATGTGTGGGCAATCCATGCTGACATGAGATGTGAAAGACAGTCAGGGAAAATAATGTATATATGCCATCCTGAACTAAGGAGAAGGAGGTAGGGGTCTGGAACTTCAAAGGGAAGGAAGAAAATTCATAGGAAGATGAAAAAGAGTAAATGTTTGGTAAACAAATGCTTGCTGGGCCATACAGAAACAGTGGAACAGTGAGATTCTAACTAACAGACTTTGCTAAATTCCTGTATGTCTACCACCCCTAGTTCTTATCTTATTGTTACCTATAGTCACAGCTTCCTTCCTGGAGCAGGTCCTCTATCTAAATGCTTTTAGGCAATTAGGGGGAAGGTCAAAGTTTCTAAGTATTTTGGGCTTTGATTGTTTTCACCTCCAAATAATCTCCATGTCAAAGTGGCACATTTTGGAGTGGCCGGCCCTTGGCCCTAAAAATCTAGAATTACTTTTGGGGGGTTAGAATTTAACTGAAATGTGATTCAATAAAATGTTGCTAAATAAATCACTCATTAAAAGGGACTTTAAAAGAGAATGTTTTTTTTTCCTGACAGGAATCTCTGATTGGAAATGAGAAACTAAATCAGCTATAAGTTTACTCTAATATATTGAGATTTGCATAGTCAAGTGCCTCCAGCTTCTCTGTGCTTTAAGAAGAGTATGAGAGGCTTGAAGTATAGCAAGTATAGGCCAAAAGTCATGTCAACTAAAAATAATATACATTATCAAGTGTTTACTGATTTATCTAAAAGTGCCAGGTGCACCAAGTTCTAATTCTTCAAGCAAAAACATTCATTAGGTGTTCTTAAAATCAGCTGTCATCAGGTAGACAGATATTACCTCAGAATTGCCATTCATTCTAGACTGATACTAACTAGTCGTGTGAAATTAGAAAATGAACTTATTCTACCCTGTTTTCCTGATCTGTAAATTAAACAAGAGTCTTCTAATGTTCAGTGGTTCTGTGGTGATAGGCATTCTTTCTTTTAAAAGTTTCTCCTTACATCATCTCTTGCTTAAGCATCATGTAGCTTATATGACTATTAACAATAACCATTTTGTTTATCTCTCCTCCCATCTGGGATTCCATTAAATGATGATTCATTTTTAAAGGTTTAAATTAATGTAAAATGACAACTGGTGGAAGACATCAGCACAAGACCAATCAAACACATTAGAAAATCTTAACAATAAGATTGAAAATTGTTTCAGAATAATGCAGGACCATCCCTCTGTACCTAATGCTGGAAACATTTTCCATCTAATGGCCCAGCTTTGTGACACAACATTGGCAGAAGAGGTAATGGAAGCATGGTGTACTACCTGGGTTTGAAGTAAACAGCATTTCTATAGCCACAGCACATTTGTTTTAGGTAAAAAACTATAGGCAAGTCATATGGCCTTCACTATTATCATAAAACAAAATATTTTCAACTTCAACAAAAATGACAGAAATTGAGGGCAGAGTGAGGGTAAGAAGAGGTAAGGAGAACTGGGAGGATTAATATGCCTTTAGGTCAAATGGGAAGTGAAGATGAGAGGTTTCATGCTGTTGCTTCGCTCTGCAGAGGTGATGAGTAAGGAAGAAAGAATAGTGATAAACAGAACAGAAGATGATGCTGAGGTTCTTGTTTGCAGAGTCAAAGAATGAACTGAGCAAACACCCAAGGTAGGAGAGCCAGAGAGAGGCTTTTATTGAGAGATACAGTGAGAGGACAGAGCTCCTGTCTCGGGCCAGGAGGGAACAAGAGAGCCCGGGGTGGTGCATTGTCTAGGGGATTTATAGGCAGTTGAGGATTTTTGGGAACTGATAAAGGGCTTAGGGTGTGGACTTGTTAAAAGTGGTCTTAGGATGCTTGTCCTTGATGAGACATTAAGTTGCTTTTAGAATGCGAAAGTGAATCTTACACATGATTAGAAATGATTAGCATAATAAAAACATGGGCTACTTTCCTTTCTCTGGGGAGTATCAACTGATCTCACTGAAGAATGACTCTAGAGCATGTTTAACAGAGTTTTAATAGGGACTTCTTTGCACATTGTTACATTGCTCTGAATGTAAATATCCTGCCTTGCTTTTTCTGGAGGCCCTCACCCTACTCTGACTACACCCATAGTCCCTGTCTCACAAAGATGAGAAGGCTGAAATTAAGATAAGTTTAAGGTTTATATGTTGTTGTAGACATATGCTTTATAGCTGTCAGAACAAAAACAAGAATGCTAAAAGTAGTTTTTTTGTTGGTTTGGTTTGATTTCATTTGATTTTTTTGAATAATGAGCCTGGTGTGGGAATGGGTTAGGCAGGACACAGTTGCTTATATATATATAGTTAGTGCTATAGATTGAATGTTTCTGCCTCCCCCAAATTCATATGCTGATATCTAATCCCCAATCTGATGGATTTGGAGGTGGGGCCTTTGGGAGACTCTTAGGTCATGAGGTGGAGCCCTCATGCATGGGATTAGAGGCCTTATCAGAAAGACCTCAGAGAGCTCTGTCCTATAAGGATGAAGTGGGGGTGGTAGGAGCACACTGGGCAGGGGGTGGACAAAGTATGAACCAGGATGTGGGCCCAGACCAGAAAACAAATCTGCTGGTACATTGATCTTGGTCTTCCCATCCTTGGGAACAGTGAGCAATACATTTCTGCTGTTTATAAACTTTTAGGTCTATGGTATACTTAGGCAGGTCATGTTTGTACTGTATCTTAGATAGAAGTTTGTAATCAGAGTTCAACTTCCAAAAAAATCACTTTAGTTGAATCTCATCTCCTGACCTAAATATCATAACTCAAGTTACCCCTAACATCAGGAGGTGCATTAGTGGCATAAAGTGGCAGAAAAACTTAACCAAGCAAATAAAATAAAATCTATTTAAGTATAGAGAAACATCACATGCTCCAGTTTTAGTGGTGTCAAAATCCCAGTATCCAGAACATCATCAAGATGGTGGCATGAGCAGGGCGGCAGAAATCTCCTCCCAAACTATATAAATCTACGAAAATACAGCAAATACAACTATTCCTAAAAGAGAGACCAGAGCACACAGGAAAGTGCACAGCGTGCAGCCACACCTGAGAGGACACGGCACCCTGCGAGGCGGGTATGATACAGAGCGACCCAGCGGCACCGGAGCACTCACCCAGCCCAGTGCGCCGGTGAGAGGAGAGGATTCAGAGCCGGGAGGGAGTGGAAGAGCAGGTCCGTGAAATAACCAGCCCCGGTGGTCTGCGCCGCGAGCGCTAACACACATCGCGTGGTGCATCGGACATTGGAGAGGCAGAAGGTGCAGGTTTTGAGCCAGGAACGCGCCAGGACTGTGCAGCCAGCGCCCCAGGACAAGAGAAAAGTGTGCGCCGTTTGTAGCGGTCTCGGAGAGGCTGAGAGCCCAGCGAGGGAACACCATTGCCCCGGCGGGCTCCGCCCTGCAGGCTGGAAGTCCTGGGGAACTTCGAATCCCTTTGCTGGTGACTGAGAGAAGGGAGCAATCACGCTGGAACTTTAACAGAGAACAATAGCCTCCCATTCGTTCCTGCTCCGGGCAGAGCTACAAAAAGCGGCGCAGCCGCGGCTGTGGATTACTGGAGCAACAGCGACACCTACAGCATGCTTAGAGAATCCATTCCAGGTTGGCTTTTTTTTTCCCTTTCCTTTTTCTTTCTTTTCTTTCCTTCTTCTTTCTCGCTTCTCTTTCCCTTCCTTCCTTTTTTGCTTCTTTGTTTTTTTTCTTGTTGTTTGTTTCTTTTCTTTCATCGTTTCCTTTTTCTTTCTTTTCTTCTTTCTTCTTTCTCTCTTTTCTTTCTCTTCCTTCTTTTTTTGCTTGTTTGTTATTTTTTCTTGTTTTTTTTTGTGATTTTTTTTTTAAGTCTTAAAGAGCCCAGCTGACATACGTGGCACCTACCAGCGACCACTCCTATCAATGTGACAAGACAGAGGAGTATGATACAGACAAAAATCACCAAGACCCAGACAACAACGCCTGAGAAGGAACCTGAAGGGATGGAAATGCAGAATCTTCCTGAAAAAGATTTCAGAATAAAAGTCATAACCATGCTGATGGATCTACAGAGAAATATGCAAGAGCTAAGGGAGGAAGTGAGGAAAGTCAGGAAAGACAATGGAGAAATGAGACAAGCCATCGACAGTCTCAGCAGCGGAAAGGACGAGATGCAAGAGACTATTAATGCAATAGAAATCAGAGAACAGGAACACAGAGCAGCTGAGGCAGAGAGAGATAAAAGGATCACTAGGAATGAAAGACTATTAAGTGAACTGTGTGACCAATCCAAACGGAACAATATTCGCATTATAGGAATACCAGAAGAAGAAGAGAGAGAAAAGGGGATAGAAAGTGTCTTTGAAGAAATAATTGCTGAAAACTTCCCCATGCTGGGGAAGGAAATAGTCTCGTAGTCCATGGAAGCCCACAGATCTCGTAAAAAAGGGACCCCAGGAAGACAACACCAAGACACATAATAATTAAAATGGCAAAGATCAAAGATAAGGACAGAGCATTAAAGGCAGCTAGAGAAAGAAAAAAGATCACCTTCAAAGGAAAACCCATCAGAATAACATCAAACTTCTCAACAGAAACCTTACAGGCTAGAAGAGAATGGCATGATATATTTAACACAATGAAACAGAAGGGCCTGGAAACAAGAATAGTGTGTCCAGTATGATTATCATTTAAATATGACGGGGGGATTAAACAATTTCCAGACAAGCAAAAGCTGAGAGAATTTGCCTCCCATAAAGCACCTCTACAGGACATCTTAAAGGAACTGCTCTACAGGGAAGCACTCCTAAGGCTAAAAAGCTATCACCAGAGAAAATAAAATCATAGCAAAGAAAGCAGACCATCCAAACATTAACTAAAGGCAAAGAATCAAACACCTAGTATATAAAGAATGGAGGACGAAGAATAAGAAGGGAGAGAAATAAGGAAATATCAGACTGTGTTTACAATAACTTAAGAAGAAAGTTAAGCTAGATTGTTAGATAGTTAAGAAGCAACCCCTGAACCTTTGGTAACCACGAATCTAAAGCCAGCAATGGCAATAAGTACATATCTATCGATAATCACCCTTAATGTAAATGGACTGAATGCACCAATCAAAAGACACAGAGTAACAGAATGGATAAAAAAGCAAGACCCATCTATATGCTGCCTACAAGAAACTCACGTCAAACGCAAAGATATCCCCAGACTAAAAGTGAAGGGATGGAAAAAGATATTTCATGCAAACAACAAGGAGAAAAAAGCAGGTGTTTCAGTACTTGTATCAGACAGAATAGACGTCAAAATGAAGAAAGTAGCAAGAGATAAAGAAGGACATTACATAATGATAAAGGAGTCAGTCCAACAAGAGGATATACCATTTTAAATATATATGCACCTACACAGGAGCGCTGGCATATGTGAAACAAATATTAACAGAATTAAAGGAGGAAAAGACAGCAATGCATTCATTTTAGGTGACAACAACACACCACTCACTCCAAAGGACAGATCAACCAGACAGAAAATAAGTAAAGACACAGAGGCACTGAACAACACACTACAACAGATGGACCTAACAGACATCTACAGAACTCTACACCCGAAAACAACAGGATACACATTCTTCTCAAGTGCACATGGAACACTTTCCAGAATAGACCACATACTAGGCCACAAAAAGAACCTCAGTAATTTCAAAAATATTGAAATTCTACCAACCAACTTCTCAGATCATAAAGGTATTAAACTAGAATTAAACTATAGAAAGAAACCAAAAAGGCTAACAAATACATGGAGACTTAACAACATTCTCCTAATTAATCAATGGGTCAAGGACCAAATCAAAACAGAAATCAAAGACTATAAGGAGACAAATGACACCACCACAAAGGCACAACTTCTGTGGGATGCAGCAAAGGCAGTTCTAAGAGGAAAGTTTATTGCAATCCTAGCCTATTTAAAGAAGGAAGAACATTCCCAAATGAATAGTCTAAAGACACAATTACTGAAATTGGAAAAAGAAGAACAAATGAGACCCAAAGTCACCAGAAGGAGGGACATAATAAAGATCAGAGAAGAAATAAATAAAATTGGGAAGAACAAAACAATAGAAAAAAATCAATGAAACCAAGAGCTGGTTCTTCGAAAAAATAAACAAAATAGATAAACCCCTAGACAGACTCATTAAGAGAAAAAGAGAATCTACACACATAAATCGAATCAGAAATGAGAAAGGAAAAATCACGACGGATGCCACAGAAATACAAAGAATTATAAGAGAATATGATGAAAATCTATATGCTAGCAAGCTGGAAAACCTAGAAGAAATGGACAACTTCTTAGAAAAATACAACCTTCCAAAACTGACCAAACAAGAAACAGAAAAACTAAACAGACCAATCACCAGCAACAAAATTGAAGCAGTAATCAGAAAACTACCCAAGAACAAAACCCCCGGACCTGATGGATTCACCTCTGAATTCTACCAGACATATAGAGAAGAAATAACACCCATTCTCCTTAAAGCTTTCCAAAAAATAGAAGAGGAGGGAATACTTCCAAACTCATTCTATGAAGCCAGCATCACTCTAATACCAAAACCAGGCAAAGACCTCACCAAAAAAGAAAATTACAGACCAATATCCCTGATGAACGTGGATGCAAAAATACTCAACAAAATATTAGCAAACCAAATTCAAAAATACATCCAGAGGATCATACACCATGATCAAGGGGGATTCATCCCAGGGATGCAAGGATGGTACAACATTCGAAAATCCATCAACATCATCCACCACATTAATAAAAAGAAGAACAAAAACCACATGATCATCTCCATAGATGCTGAAAAAGCATTTGACAAAATTCAGCATCCATTCATGATTAAAACTCTCAACAAAATGGGTATAGAGGGCAAGTACCTCAACATCATAAAGGCTATATATGACAAACCCACAGCTAACATCATACTTACCAGCGAGAAGCTAAAAGCTTTTCATCTAAGATCGGGAACAAGACAAGGATGCCCACTCTCTCCACTGTTATTCAACATAGTCCTGGAGGTCCTAGCCATGGCAATCAGACAAAACAAAGACATACAAGGCATCCAGATTGGTAAAGAAGAAGTCAAACTGTCACTATTTGGAGATGACATGATATTGTACATAAAAAACCCTAAAGACTCCACTCCAAAACTAATAGAACTAATATCTGAATTCAGCAAAGTTGCAGGATACAAAATTAACACACAGAAATCTGTTGCTTTCCTATACACTAATGATGAGCTAACAGAAAGAGAAATAAGAAAAACAATTCCATTCACAATTGCATCAAAAAGAATAAAATACCTAGGAATAAACCTAACGAAGGAAGTGAAAGACCTGTACTCAGAAAACTACAAGACACTCCTAAGAGAAATTAAAGAGGACACCAACAAATGGAAATGAATCCCATGCTCTTGGCTAGGAAGAATCAATATTGTCAAAATGGCTATACTACCTAAAGCAATCTACAGATTCAATGCAATCCCTATCAAACTACCAACAGCTTTCTTCAATGAACTGGAACAAATCTAAAATTCATATGGAACTACAAAAGACCCCGAATAGCCAAAGCAATCCTGAGAAGGAGGAATAAAACAGGGGGAGTTATGCTCCCTGACTTCAAGCTCTACTACAAAGCCACAGTAATCAAGACAATTTGGTATTGGCACAAAAACAGATGCACAGACCAGTGGAATTGAACCGAAAATCCAAACATAAACCCAAACATATACAGTCAATTAATATTTGATAAGGGAGTCTTGGATATTCATTGGGGAGATGACGCCCTCTTCAGCAGATGGTGTTGGAAAAACTGGACAGCTACATGTAAGAGAATGGAACTGGACTAATGTCTAACTCCATACACAAAGGTAAACTCAAGGTGGATCAAAGCCCTGAATGTAAGTCATGAAACCATAAAACTCTCAGAAAAAAATATAGGCAAAAATCTCTTGGACATAATCATGAGTGACTTCATGAACATATCTCCCTGCACACAGGAAACAAAAGCAAAAATGAACAAGTGGGACTACATCAAGCTGAAAAGCTTCTGTACAGCAAAGGACACCAGCAGTAGAACAGAAAGACTTCCTACAGTATGGGAGAATATATTCATAAATGACGTATCCAATAAGGGGTTGACATCCAAAATATATAAAGAATTCATGCACCTCAACAAACAAAAAGCAAATACTCCAATTAAGAAATGGGCAGAGGACATGAATAGACACTTCTCTAAAGAAGAAATTCAGATGGCCAACAGGCACATGAAAAGATGCTCCACATCACTAATCATCAGAGAAATGCAGATTAAAACCACAATGAGATATCACCTCACACCAGTGAGGATGGCCAACATCCAAAACACAAACAGCAACAAATATTGGCGAGAATGTGTAGAAAAGGGAACCCTCCTACACTGCTGGTGGGAATGCAAATTAGTTCAACCATTGTGGAAAGCAGTATGGAGGTTCCTCAAAAAACTCAAAATAGAAATACCATTTGACCCAGGAATTCCACTCCTAGGAATTTACCCTAAGAATGCAGCAGCCCAGTTTGAAAAGACAGATGCACCCCTATGTTTATTGCAGCACTATTTACAATAGCCAAGAAATGGAAGCAACCTAAGTGTCCATCAGTAGATGAATGGATAAAGAAGATGTGGTACATATACACAATGTAATATTATTCAGCCATAAGAAGAAAACAAATCCTACCATTTGCAACAACATGGATGGAGCTAGAGTGTATTATGCTCAGTGAAATAACCAAAGCCGAGAAAGACAAGTACCAAATGACTTAACTCATATGTGGAGTATAAGAACAAAGCAAAAAAAACTGAAGGAACAAAACAGCAGCAGATTCACAGAACCCAAGAACGGACTAATAGTTACCAAAGGGAAAGGGACTGGGGAAGATGGGTGGGAAGGGAGGGATAAGAGGGAAAAAGGCGCATTACGATTAGGAGACATAATGTTGGGGGGGCACAGGGAGGGCTGTACAACTCAGAGAAGACAAGTAGTGACTCTATAGCATCTCACTATGCTGATGGACTGTGACTGTAATGGGGTTGGTGGGGGGGACCTGATGAAGGGGGTAGTGTAATCACCATAATATTGCTCATTTAATTGTAGATTAATGATACCAAAATAAACTTTAAAAAAAATAAAAATAAAATGTTTTACTATTTAAAACAAATTTATTTTTAATTGATCTTAGTAGTCATAAAATGCTACACAGTCACGGCAAGAGCCATCTGAGTAAGGACAAGAAAGCAGTCATCTGGCAGAATGCATTACTAGGAAGCATTTAAGTCTTTCTAAAAATGTTTATAGCAGTGTTTGTCAAGCAGGAGGGAGCCAAGGGGGGAATGGGTGGAGATGCCCTTCATTCAGAAGTGAGAGCCAAACGAATCCAGGCAGATGAATCAGATCAGAGATCAAAGTATTTTTCACAGATGCTCATTGATTTGGACCTTTCTCTCCCATGGTTATACACCCATGAATTAGCACAGAACATTTAGCAGCTACATACTCAACTCTATGTACTTGATAGTTTTTATCTGCTCCGTCGCATTTTTTGTCAGATTCATAAGTCTATAATGCAAAGAGTAGAGTAGGAGAGAGTCTAGGAGTCCTTTGTGGCCTAGGCCCTGACACCTGAGAGAATATCACCAATATTAAATTAATGTTTACAGCAAATGTCACAAGCAATATGAGAAACACATATTGTTATTGAAACAAATAATATGCAATGTCTATTATTAATAAGCATTTAAGAAAAATGTATTTATTCAGTGAATGAAAAGTTCTGGACAAGAACATACAGAATATGGACTTAGGTGCCATAACTACATATTTAAATCAATCATGATACAAATTAATGGCAATATGCATGTAAAAACAGAGTTATTTCTTTGAAAACTAAGTTGAATGCTTTGGAAAGACTCTATAAATGCCAATCTACCAAACTTCTTTATTAATTCAGGTATAGCAAAAACAAACTAAAAATTTGAGCAGGAAATCATAAAGTATATCAAAGAAATTTATACTCTGCTGACTTCACAAATATTTTTAAGTTCTTGTTCCTCTTTAATGAAACTGAATCTGGGAATTACATATGAAAATTTTTTTATGTGCATTAGGCAAGAAGACGGAATTCAAAGCAGGGAATACGGAATCAAGGAAAAAACTTGGTGCAATATCAAAATATGGACAAATTATTATGAACTTTATAAACCACTTAAATAATAATAAAGGTAAGCATGTATTATTTTTAAGCTTCCTCCACATAATCACTTTTTTTTTTCAACTAACCAACCATCAATGGACCTGGGAATGTCAGAAAACATCTCATAGTTACATAAAATAACTTTATAGGCCTCCAAGCCTTACAGAAATTTAAGTTATATGCATCCTTATCTCTTTCACCAATAATTCACAAAATCAGTAAATTTAAATGAAGAATTCACTGAGAACCAATGAACTGACTAAAGCCATGAAGATAAGCTTGAAAGGACAGGACACAAACTTTCCACACTCATAAATTACAAGTATGATGCAAAGAGCTTTCCTTAACCTCAGTGGCTTCATCAAGAAAACTAACTCTTCTCTCTCTCTCTCAATGTGTGTGTGCATGTATGAAATATTTTAGATATATGTGCATAATGATTTTGTACATCTACACTATATATACTTATACACACATGATACTCACATATATATACCTATAAATACACAGTCACACATCCAACTACATAACGCTGAACACATTCCACTTCCCCCTTAATCCTATTCTTATAAACTCAACTTCCAGCCAACAATGTGAAGTTTCACAAGCAAAATTACTTAAAAGGAAACTTCACACCTCGTTTACATATTCTTACAGACTTTCTGTGGCAGGAAGTTCTCAAACTTTACTCCTCACATTTAGGAAGCCCTACTGCTGATCTTAGGCTATAGAACTTAACACTTAAACAGCAGGTCCTACATTTTCTGAATGCTTTGAGTCTACTAACTAATCTACATAACATCCTTGTGAAATGAATAATTTCAATTTTCACAGGTTTTTTTCAGATGATACAATAGACATCCAGCTTAAAAATGTATCTAATAACACACAGGACATAAATAAAACTTATTTCAATACTATTATTTACAGAGGGAGAATGACATAGAAAAGATTAAATGATAGTTCAGTAAACAATCATTCGACCCTTATTACATGCCTTGCAAGTGAAGAAGCAAAAGAAATCATTTGTTCCCTTAATATAATTACAGTACATTGTGATTTGTGTGAAGAGAGGTTTGTTTTAAGCATAGCTGAAACACAGGGGTTGGAATAACTAACTATTGTTTGTAGGGGAATAGTAAGAAATATGTTCCTAAAATAATTTTGATGAAGCATCTTGAAGAGTAAGATTTCATTTAGCAAAGAGGAGATGGACAGTCTTATGAGAGCATCATGACATTAAGGCACAAAGTGACTTTTCAACCAAATAAAATCATAGCAGTACAGTAAGTCTGAATGAATCCCAAGGTTTCAGTAGGAAATTCAGAACATATAGAAACCACATGGTGATAGTTCTATACTCTGTCAATGAAGTTTTGAATCTACTTTGGGCCCTCAGGAGCAACTGAGGTTTACACGGGGGAGTAAATGACATGATCCATTGTATTCTAGAAGAGTCTCTTTGTAAATAACTACTAGTTCAATTCTTTCATTTGAATAAGAGGGAGAATACATAGAGGAGAAGAAAGACCAGGATTAAACTGTTGCACTGAGAATGAAAACATGGTGGCAGTGTCAGTTCTATTTTAGAAATAGAATTAACAATACTCAGTACTTTTAAATATAGTTGATGAGTTTCCTTCACTAGTTGTTTCCCAAAGCGTGTCATGCTTTTCCTCCCCAGGTCATTCCTAGGTTTATTTTGAGACAAGGTAGTGCAGAGTAGTATTTAACTCAGCTCACTGGATTGCTGCATGACCAAATGGACTAAGTGTAGATTTAGAAATCGCACAACTCAATATTTCATCTGAACATATTCTTATCCAAAGTCGCAATAGTGGCTATTTTTTAACTTGGAGTCTAGGGTTAAGTCAGATTTGCACAGTCAATATCTGCTTCTCTTCCAAATTAAACCCAGACCAAGACAGACCAACAGATCTGATTAGAGGGCGCTAATCAGGTACAGTTGTGGGTTCTTACTTCTGCCTTGTCTCAGAGAGAACAGAAGGGAGGGAAGAGTCAGGGCATTTAATTGCTCCTAACTTTGAGGCTGTATAAAAGCAACTACAGAGGTCAGTTAATTATACCATGTCTTTCTAAAAACATTTCATTTTTTGAAATGGATCATTCTTCCTTTCTGGGAAAAAATTTAGAGAAGACTAATATATAATTTTCTTTTTATTTTTTCATATAAAATACCAGAATATTAAGAAATAAGCTACAAAGTAATAAAAAATGGAATTCTCTTAAGAAATTATGTCTCTGGTAACTGAGCAAATATTCGAGCATGTGCACACCAAAAATGGCAACCCCTTAAGTCTTATCAATACATGAGGTTTATCAAAAATTAGGCTTGACCAAAGAGATATGGACATTGTTATTAATGGGATCCTGCTCAATCCTCATGCATCATACAAGAATCTATTAACTCATAAATTAAAAGCCAAGTCATTTTGAAATATTCTATTTTTAATACTATTTGTATCCAATATTGTATATCAACTATACTTCAATTAAAAAAAGGGTTAAAAAAAGACTAAAGCATATTATTTGTATTAAAATCCATTACAGTTTGAGCTTCAATATAGAATTGCATAACAGTGCCTTCTGTCTCCTTAGCTCTACATCACAGCCTAAGGTAGAAGTCTTGGGGAAGAGTAATGTTCACCACACCATGAGGTCAAATGATAACAGAAAGAGGGATATTGGATAACATCACATGTGCCTATGGGCATTTCACATCTTCATAGGGCAACTTCATGTTTCCCCTAGAGTTCCCATGCTCATTTTCTAGTTTGACTTCCCAGAATATTTCCCTCCTTATATGGTTCTACTTAAGGTCCCCACTCTAAGACTCAAAATAAGACTTTAAGCCATCCAGGAGACTCAGGAGTGTGATGCTACCAGCACAGTGGCAGGCAGACTGCTCACAGATGCCAGGCATAGAGAAGCCATTGTGTACCGGGTCCTGGTCCAGCCCTCACCTGCTCCCCATGAGCATAGGGATATGTTAACCCAGCTGGGTCTCAGTTTCTCCTGTATAAAAAGTGTGATATTTATAATTATTTACCTCTTAGGGATGTTATAACACTAATTAATGCATCAGAACTCTGTGAATAAAGATCTTGCTGCACAGATGTTAATTACTATTATTCAAAGAACAGCCATCAGGCCAGATGCAGAAGAAAGTGGTGGGCAGATTTTCAATCTCCTTAATAAAGGCTAAACAACAGTTAGTGGGAAGAGCAGTGGAGAAAAAAACAACAAAGGACTTCAAATGAAGGCATTGTATTAGCACAACTTAAGCAACTGGGCATCTAGTGAAAATGAATGTGGAGTGCATATTCCATAACTGAAAATGTCTGGAAAATTTAATGATCTATAGCAATGTTTCATAAAAGAGAAATTACTTTTAACAATACTTGAATCCTAGGGATATGAACATATTTTGAGGGATATGGCTATACCCTATATAATCAAAAGGAGACTAGTTCACTTAAAAGGCACTATGTGAGTCCACATGACACTACCTTTTTTTGTTTAGTAATTCAGTATGTGAAAACTAATAAATCCTTAGGGATTGTAGAAGAGAAAATGGTCAAATTAGATAATTCCAGAACCTCCCTTATCTGTTATTTTTTAATTGAGGAAGATAAGATGGTGTGTCTTAATGATGCTTAAAAGGCCAGTATTTTTTAAAACATCATGGCTATTTTCCTGTGATTTCTACAGTTGTATCCTTCTGGCTTCTGACCATAGTTCCCTCTCTGGCTACACCTGGGGAAGCATAACGAAGACAGATACTCAGTTCTCTTTGTCAAATCTTGCATACCATGACCTAGTAAATCTTGTGGGGTGATTTCTTTGTTTTCTGTATCAAGAAAGATAGTCTGAGCACAAAGTTAGGGGATTCTAAATCCCTTCCCATCCTAAGATTATGGAATTCATAGCACCCACATATTATACATTAATTTATTCACATTTTGCCCTTTCTTCTAAGACTTCTGCAAGATGATTTAAGCATTCTTGATGTTGTAAACTGCTGTAACAGGCTAAGGCAGAACACGTTATGACAGTGCACTGGATCTGTGTGTGTCTGAGCTAAACAATAAGTGGCCCAGGTGTGGAACTTGCTCTTTGGGTCCATTGGAAGACCACTTGTTATCTTATCCATCTAAACTGAATCTGACAACTGCATGTGGAGATCACATTCAACATGAATTCAATTTGTACTATATGCCAGGCATAGCCAAAGGTATTTTCCACTTCAGATTCAAAAACGCCAAAGTATAATAAGCATTTTTATTTCACTTATTCTCGAGGAGGAAACAAAAAAGTTCAGAGAATCAAATAAAATCCTGAGATAGTTTAGTAAAATAAGATGCCTCTGGCTTCCAGTCTAGTCATCTTCCATTTATACGCTATGGCTTCCTCCAATGTCATAACTATTTGGGAATCAAGAAAGATATCAAGAGGCCCTATAAAATATGAGTGTGCCCCTTCCTGATGGACCCCACCCCACATCCCGTGAGTATACTCAGACATGTTAAAGCTCCAGCTGTAGAGAAGTAAAAGTAGCAGCTGACATTAACTGCATTAAGCAGTAGTAGCAGAAGGATGATAAAAGAGGCTAAAACACAGTCACCAAATCACCATGTTAGGAAAACCATGGACTCATTCATTTCTACAACCACTAGATCCTTTCCCTCAAGGTCTTAACCATCTATGGGGGAGATAGTTGAGAAACAAATTCCCAAGCAAGCATTTAATTACTACTGTGAATAGTGCTAAAGTGAATTTAAACATTTAGTTATCATAATATCCAGTATACATAAAACGAGCTGCTGATTTTTTTAAAGTAGTTGTGTTATTTTTTAATGTAAAAAAATACATAACTTCAGTTAATGTTCTATACAATTACAACTCAGTAGGATTGCCTGCTGCCTTTCCCCTAGATTCTCACAGTTCCCCGGGCTCCTAATGCATATTAAGACTCTGCATTAAAGAAAGACAGAGTTGGGGTAAAGTTATCATGAAGGAATAGTCAACTAGATGCCAGGAAAGCAGCCTGAGAGGTTGAGTCTGAAGGACTATGCACCTTACCATGTGGCCTGGCTTAATCCCCCATGGAATTAAAAGGTCTGGTGCCAGGTCCTTGACAATCCTTACCAAGAAAAAAAGAGCTTCTCCTCCCAAACCTGTAGGTGAGATAAAATCCACAGGCTGATGTCAATGACAGGTATCCTGAAAATGCTCACTGTGACAAAAGTCTCCTTACTTCCCTCTCAGCACCTGAACTTGAATACCAAAACTGTACCCTAGCATTTGGAGACAGCAAGTGTGTAGCAGCTGAGACCTCTTCATTTGTTTGTATGTGTGCCTTGATTTCTAGAATATTCCTCCAGTGAGTTACTAAAATTCTCTGAATTAGGCTGTCTCTTCCTGCACTGGAGAACAGCATTATATCCAGCACACTGCCCTAGGCTGGTTCAGATAATGGGACAGAACAGGAACATAATGGGGTATTACAGCAATTCCTAACCCATTCCATACCTGACTAACCCCTGTAATGAGTCAATAAATCCTGTAGCTCTGTAATGGGAGCTCATGCAGTGGAACACTGGGGCAGGATGTTGCAAAAGAAAACCTAGGCGCTATAATAGAGCAGTTGCCATGCCTCCTAATATTTATAAGAGACCGATTCAATTTGTAATCTGATCACTGTGTGGTACCCAGAAACTTCCTTGATTCCTTTTCTGAATCACTTATCCCTTTCAAGTTCCTTATACCAAATTAATTGAGGTGCTTGTTGCTAAACTGAGACATACAAGATTTACAACTTGAGCTTTTAAAAGGAGGAAGTAGAATCAATGAAAAAGGCTCATCAGACAAAATTCAGCCTCCTGTTGACTTCCCCTTGTGAACTTGGATTTCTAGGATATGTATCTGAGAGGGGATATTAGTCAGGATTATTGTCTTCCTCCTTTAATTCTACCATTATTTTTAATTATTTTCACTCTCCTGCAGTTTCTGATTCTGTTCTTCTCTCTTAACCCTAATAACCATATGAGAAATCTTAAAGTTGGATCTTTGAATGCTCTGTGATCTCACACTGGCTGGCTGTGAATTTCAGCATGTACCTCTTAAGGCCTAAATGGTATTGTAATTGGATGGAGAATAGCATTGCTGTGGACTGAATTAGGTACCCTCTGCCCAAATTCGTACTTTGAAGCTCTCACCTGCAATGTGACTATAACTGAAGTTAGGGCTTTTAGGAAGTAATTAAGGTAATGAGGCCATAAGGTTGGAGTCCTAATCCAAAAGGATTTGTGGCCTCCTAAGAAGATGAAGAGAGAGAAATCAACCTCATTCCACGCATATACACTGAAGAAAGGCCACGTGAGCATGCAACAAGGAGGGGGACATCTGCAAGCCAGGAAAGGACTCTCCCCAGAACTTGACCATGCAGGCACCCTGATATAGGATTTATAGGCTCCACAACTATGAAAAAACAAATGTATGTTGTTTAAGCCACACAATCTATGGTATTTTGGTATAATATGCCCAACTTGACTGTTAGAATCATATTCAATAATTTATGAAACATTATTTTCTGCAATGATTCTACATGGTATTCCAGCAGAAGAGAAGGATGGGATGCACTACTATTCCCAGGAGGCTGGGCATGGAAATAAGATTCACAGACATTGACAATATGATTATTGGGAAGTAGGAAGTCCCTAGGCTTTGACTGTGCTTCAAAAGAAATTGGTTCATACAGGAACTAGCAAGACACAGATGAACTTGACTATCTCTTCTGTGACTCAAATCCTTAGTAAAGTTTCTGTATTTCTAACTATTTTTATGCTGATCACTGACTTATAGTGGAGTTGGGATAGCAGAGAGGAAACTGAACCAGAAGAAGACCTGTAAATGTGTAACAGGAATTTTCAAAAAGTGTAGGGAGGACTTCGAATGCCTCAGGCCATGGAAGTGGGGTTAGGCCAAGTTCAATCAGTTCTTCAGAAGCAAGGAGCTTTACTTAAAATAAGAGCAACAGAAAAAATACAGAATATGAGATTATGTAGAGTTGGACCATACTAGGGGAAACCAGACTTTTTTCCCATTAGCCTATATATGAGAAAATGTGCTTTTGTACTTCTCTAGGGATGGAATGAAAAGGAAGGAATGTTAAGATGAAGAGTAGAGGGGGTAGAAAGTAGAGATCAAAAATATCTCTTCTCACAATACTGAACTCTGCTTACAACCTGACTTAATAAGATTTTTCCCCTAAAAAAATGGCAAACACACACTTTTTTCCTAAAATATGCATGTGGGGAGTTTCATTTAATTTGCTACCTAACACTTTTTCTGAAGATTTAATTTGTTATTGTATAGTTTTTAAATAACAAAATTACAAATTTAGTAATATAGAACAAGGAAATGAGATAAGGCAAAGAGAAGATAAAGGGCAGATAAAGGTGAGAAAAACTAAGAAATGAAATATGAATAAAAAAAGCTACCAATCTGATTAAAAAATGGGCCAAAGACCTTAACAGACACCTCACCAAAACCTTTCACAAATGGCAAATAAGCATATGAAAAGATGCTCTACATCATATCTACATCATATGCCATGAGGGAAATGCAAATTAAAACAACTAGATATGACTACATGCTAATTTGAATGCCCCAAATCTGGAAGACTGCCAACACCAAATGCTGGTGAGGATATAGAGCAACAAGAACTCTCATTCACTGCCAGTGGGAATGCAAAATGTTACAGTCACTTTGGAGATAGTTAAGAGCTTTCTTACAAAACTAAACATATACTTACTATATGATCCAGCAATTGTACTTATTGGTATTTACCCAAGGAGTTGAAATTTATGTCCATACGAAAACCTGCGCACAGATGTTTACAGTAGCTTTGCTCATAATTGCCAAAACTTGTCCTCCAGTTGGTGAATGGATAAGTAAATTGTGGTATATCCAGACAATGGAGTATTATTTAGCACTAAAAAGAATATGATCTGTCAAGCCATAAAGAAACATGGAAGAACCTTAAATGCAAATTACTAAGGGAAAGAAGATTATCTGAAAAGGCTACATACTATATTATCCCACCTATATGACATTCTGGGAAAGGCAAATTTATGGTGACACTAAAAGGATCAGAAGTACAGGAAGGAGGAGAGGGATGAATAGGTGGAGCATAGAGAATATTTAGGATAGAGAAAATGCTCTGTATAATACCATAATCAGGGATGCATGTCATTATAAATTTGTCTGAACCCACAGAATGTATAACAACAACAGTGAAGAGTAATGTGAAATATGGACTATGGATAGGAATGATGTGTAATGCAGATTCATTAACTGTAACAAATGTACTTCTCTGGTGGGCAATGGGGGAAGCTATGCATGTGTGAAGGCAAGGAGTATATGGCAATTTCTGTACTTTCCCCTCAATTTTGCTATGCCTTTAAAAAAATGAAGTATCAATATTTTAGAAAAAATCAAATGAGAATGGGAAAGGATAGATGCAAAAGAACATTATAAAACTGTAAAATAGAAAAAAAAGGACTATGTGGCAGAGCCTTTGGGAGCTCACAAAATATTCATTTCCCAGAATCCCTTTCAATGAGGTTTGGGCTACATGACCAGTTTCAGGAAATGAAAGGCAATGAAACAGGAATGAAAGTGAGATGGGTCATTTACAGATTAGGCAATTAAGAGCTGGTGACCACATGTTCCTAGATCAGTATGCCATAAATATGATGCAAGCCACATATGTAACTTTAAATTTTCTAGTGTCCCCACTAAAATAAACACATGAAATTAATTCAATAATACACTTTATTTAACCTGATACATCCAAGATACTATCCTTTCAACATGTAATCAATATTCAAATAATTATGGAGATATTTTACTTTTTTCTTATTAAATATGCTAAGTCCAGTATTTTATACTTACAGAAATTTTCAATTCAGACTAGACACATTTCCAGTATTTAACAGCCTCATGTAGCTAGTGATTACTCTATCGAAGAGCAAAGTTCTAGAAGGCCTTGCTACCAGATGAAAGAAGGCTGCCCATCTACATCAGACTGAGCAAGAAATAATCTTTTATGAAATTAAGCAAGCTATTAAGATTTAAGGGTTTATTTGTTACTATAGCATAATATACAGATACTCTATTACAAAAGGTGTTAAACATTCAGTATCAACCACCAGACTTCCCCTGCTACCCTTAACTTTAGAGAAATTGGCTAAAATCTTTGAACAGGAAGCTTAGTAAAGGTTTGATGCACTGGTGGGATCAAACTCACTGAAGAGCTGAAAGTTGATGTCTCACTGGCAGAAGATATATAGCAACACACAGAACAGAAGTGGTTGATGGTCTGACCATTCACCATTAGACACATGCACAAAACTGATTTCTATTCACAAATCAAAAAGTCTAGGGGCTGCCTTTACTGCTTATTAAAAACCTAACTTTTGGGGAGTTTATCATTCAACCAAACACTAAGAATATTATTTAATACATCTTTCCAAGCTTTTTTTCTCTCTCATTTATTTACTATTCTTCTTCCTTCTGGTCTTAACATTAATTTCTCAGAAGTCACAAATGCCTAACTACCAGTGGAGGAGACTTCCAGTGAAGGAGTATAATACAGTGATCTGGCAGAGGTCGAGGTTGAGAGGATGGTGTTGGGTGTACCATTGCACTGTCTCAGCCCTGCCTGCTTCTCAGGCAGGGGTCCAGGATGACCAACTTTTGACAGCTGTAAAGACCCGGGGAGTCTGAAGTTCCAGTCTGTGGACTATTTGACGATCTTTGGGTACTTAATTCAATCATCTACTTCATAGACTGTTGAAAGGGCATCCTTGCATTACTGAGCAATTTCTTGGGGAACTGATGATCTGGCTCATGATTCAAACTGATTTCTTTGGCTTGCTCTCAGCCTATAAGGGAAACTTAGAAATGACTGCTACTCCCAAATGGGACATGGGTGTGGATTCTGCCAATTCTTTCTTAGAAATGCCATTCTAGCCATTTCCTTCTATGCCCCCAAATTCGGCTACTCCATAAACTCCAGTGAAAAAGTAGTCACCAGTCCCCTAATCAGAGATTCACCCCAAAATTTCATGGACAAGTTTCTTAGCGGTGTCTAACTGCATGGGAAGGTGAGTCAGTTATCACCAAACCTCATAATAAGGATGGACTGGAGGTACAATACACCTCTTACACCTTCCTCCAAATCTCTCCAATGCTTCTCTCACTCTCACACCCTTTTGCTCCACCTCAGTAGTGGAGACACACCAGTTCTCCTAGTTCTTTTAATCTCTTCCCAAAGGCTTTTATTCTGACACCTAGCCAGGTCCCCAATGAAATACAATTCTGTCTTTCTCTCCTCTCACTCTCCTTCCACCTTTACATCTGTGTGTAAGTGTGTATGTGCTTGTACATGCATGTATTTTGTGATTTTTGTATATCCATATGTTGGGAGTAGATGAATGAGAAAGGAAATAAAACTCATTGTTCCCTTTTTCAGTTTATTGCCACAGATAAATACTTCACAGATTATTCTCTTATGTGTAATTTCTATCATCTTTTTGCAGATAAAGGAGCATCCATCAATACCTAAGACAGGTGCACAACTGAGTTTCTGATGAAACTTTTTCTGCTTGGCTTTGTAAATAGATTTGACAACAGCTTCCAGGAAATTGCACCTGATGTTTCAAGGCTAGACCTGGCTGCCAAGTATGCTGAATCATATCCATTGAGTCAGAGAGTGCTATGCTGTAAAAGAATTTTTTTAAGATTAGCCAACCTCCTGGCTTTGGGATGAGGAAAGCAGCAGGGTTCCCTAGCAAATGATCGTTAAGAAGTAGGAAGGCTCCCCTTTTTTAGGGGTTGTACTGTTTGTTTTTTCTTCAAGGTCTTGTCATTATTTTCTCAAGGGCCAAACAAAACTCTGAGCTCAACTATCTTGGAACTAGAAGCTTATAGCTCAGACTTTTTTCCCTAGTGAACATAATTATGGCAGAAAGCAAGAGTTGTGACATGAATAGTAGTTTAAGTAAGCTTCTGTGGATTCAAAATAAATACATAGTTAGATGCCATGAGACTAAAGTTAAAAACCTCAGTATTACAGAAGTAAAATATCAACAATAGAGCCATATTCCTCTTTGTCTTTAATTCTTAGATGTTCACCAATGAACAAAAAATCTACTGCTTTGTTAGAAATTGTGGCCTAGATATGAAAAGCTAAAACATTATTAGTAGCCAAAGGTTCCAAATTAATTGGAACCCAAAAACAAAGTGAGCTGGCTTTCATCTTTAGAAAAGGCCACCTATCAAGAGTTGAGTATAATACTTCAAGTAGTATAGTGTTCACAATCAAAATAAGAACAGACTACACAGAAAAATGAGTTATGCTCTCCCATCCCAAGGGTATAGCGAATATCCCAAGCTAAAATCATTACACTAATGCTGATCACACTTAAAAATGCAGGAACCTTCTACAACACTGTGATCTCCGTAAACAGATCTCAACAGGAAAGGATCAAAGAACATGCAGGCATGCTTAATACCACACTGGACACTACAAATAGTCAAAATAACACATTCACATTACAGTCATACATTTCTCAACATATGATGCCAAGGTAAGGTTTTAAATCAAATCTATTTTTTTGCTTTTCTATGAATTGTTAAACAGAAACAAAACTTGCTTTACATCCCCATAACGTGACATTCCAAAGAAACAGCCTACAGACTCATCATTTTTCCCAATAACGTGAAAAGTTTCCTAAGAAAAGCATTATTGGATGAGTATGAATGCAGGGCAAAATTATTTCTACAATCTTTACCTTCAATTTTTTCACCAAAATTCCACAATTAAATTCCTTTTTAATTCTATAAACTCTATGCTATTCATATAGAAGATATTAAAAGTTTTATGAATGCTATCAAGTAATTTTTACATATTTATTCTGACTCCTAAAGAAACTACAAAACAATTTCCTTGCCAAAATAAAATGTACATGGGGCAGAAACTAATCATAGATTACATTTTTAAAAAAATATGCCTTAGTTATTCCTTTTTCCCCAGTTCCTTTTTATCCATTTGAATAAAAATGATGTATAGAAGGGTGGAAAACTCTTTACTATTAAGGAGTAAATAGTAAATTTTTTATTGTTAAGGAGTAAAACAGTTGCCCTAAGAGACAGAGGTCAGGGAATGTTGGTGGCTTGGCCCTACTATCCATAAAGCATATCCCTGAGGCCTGATGAGGAATTTAAGGAAATTCAGGCAAGGTTATTGGATCTCCCCAAATCTTCTCCATCACTCACCTAAGTCTATTAAAATCCATTATCCTGGATACTGAGACATTTTGATGACTTACAGTAATCCATTTAAATGACAAAGCTGAACAAGATGTACACTTTGGTAGGATATATTGTGGGAGAAGTGAACAAAGGTGCAAGTAGATGCAGATTGGAGAAGGCAGAGAGAGAAAAGGGGCTCTGTGGCTGGGGAAGGGGCCCATGAAAGCAAAGCCAAGGGAAAACAAAGCCATACTTTGCTGTCTAGAAGCCCTCCTGTGTATGTCATGCATTGGGTGTGATATTTTGAGTTATTGGTTCTGATTTTTAACCCCTTCTCTCCACCCTCTTTGCCATGTGTCTTTGAAGTTCCTTACAAGGAAGGCAGTGTTTCCTTTCCTGCCACTGACTTTGGGCTTGGTTACATGACTATCCTAAAGAATATTAACAGACATGATGCAAATAGTCCTTAAATGTGCTTGCACATTCTGCAACAGCTAGGAGTAGAGAATAATCGAGCAAGTGCACACAGGTCCAGGGAATATGAGAGAGACATGTGGAGTAGAGGTGGATCCATTTGCATCTTGGAAACAAACCCATACTAGCCAAATCTCTGCAGACCTGCAAATACATGAGCAAGAATAAATGAATGTTTCTTTAAGCCACTGAATTTTATGGTGCTTTGTTGTCTCACTGTGACAAAAGCCAACAAATACATTGATCCTGGTGTTGGGAAGAAGACAGTAAGCAAGACACATACCTTGCTTTCAAGGAATCTACAATTTAGAAGATGATACAAACTAGTAACCAGAAAGTAAGTGGCTGTCAAGGATACCATGAGACATCTAACCTGATCTTGGGAGCTTAGATGCACTTGATCTAGTGATATCTAAGCTCAGAACCTTAAGGAGGAAGAGCAATGAGCAAACTAAAAGGTTTGCGATGTAGTTGTGATTTGATAATGTACCACATTCTGAGGAAATGTGCAAAGATGAGCAGACCTGGGCATGTGCGACAACATGAGATTTTAAAGGAATTGTGAGCAATAAGAGTATCACATTTGGGGTGAGGAATGTGGAGAGATGAGATGAGCCAGAGTAACAGCCAATGATGCTAATCAAAGGGTTATCATATAAGGACAGTAAGCAAGGGTGTGAGATTCTGGTATGGTACAATAGGACAATTATCAGGCTATTGACACACAAGGCCAGAGTTTCAGTTTGTTCATTTTCTAGCTCTGTTTCCCTGGATATGTCACATCTGAGCCTCTCTTATCCAGTTATTGAGAAATAATCAAATCCATCTTAAAATGTTGTGAACATTCTTCATAAATTATGAAATTCTATGCAACTGCTATTATGTTTGATAATATCAACATCCATTCATAATGTTCTTTGAGAAAGATAAAAATGATTAAGTGACATAAGATTGCATGTCAATTTCTATTTTTAACTTCTAATTATTTTAACAGTAATTTCAGGTGTCTATAAAGATATGCATAGTGTTAAGAAGTTTTTTTAACAATAAAACATTACCAGTATTCATGTTATTCTCCCAACCAAAAAATTTCTCTCTCCTCTGCAAGCATAAACACAATGCCGGATTTTGTGTTAATAATTCTCTCATTCTCTACAATTGTATCATTTGTATATACCTCCTTAAATGATATACTGTTTAGTTTTTAATATTCTACTTTCTTACTGCATTTCTTTTTATGACGTGCTTCTTCACTCAACATTAGGTGTGAGAATCACCCACCCTGATGTGTGCAGAGCATTCTGTAAAGTCCCCAGAATCTTTGCTAGGCATGCCAGGAACATTCTTGACTGTTGCTGCACATGTGCAAGGATATCTTAAGATATTCCAGGGAGTGCAACCATGAGGTCATAGATTATGTGCATTTTCACATCCCCTAGGAATATTAATTTCTTTTCCAAAAGCATTACCACCAGCAGTGCCTAAGAATTCATCATGGTTCCTTCCTTGCCTGCATTCGATATTGTGCATTTCAATTTGCAAGTCAACCTAGACCAATCCCTTCTTTCTGTCTTTCCTTCCTTCTTTCTTTACCTCTCTCCCTTCCTTCTTCCCTGGGTACTTTCTTGTCTAGACTCTATCAGTGACACAGAAACAGAGATACCCATGACTACATTTTTTAGGGTAGAAGATGCGGGTGGGGTGGGGGATCTAGAGATGATTTGCAGGCTTTTTAACATAGGCATCCTTACTTCAAGCTCTATGGTGAGACTACTGTCAGCTCAGCAAGCCTTGCAGTATTTTTTCCAGACTGCTTAAGCATCATTGATTGCAGAAAGACATTTAAAAGGTGACCTCCTGAATCAGAGTCAGTGGTCAATGTCAAATGCTTTAGAGGCAAAGCTGCTGTTTTGAGAATCTGCACCGACCATGTTTTTTGGAAGGTATGCATATAGATGAAATCTTTTACTGACTGACTGCAACTGTGGACTCCACTGTTCCCATGGCAACCCATTGGGCAAGGTATTCCTAAGACTCTTTGTTTAAGAAATATCAAAGAGCCCCAGGGAGTCACTAGTCATGTCAGACCGCCTTACCCACAATAGCAAGGATTATCCTTGCCTATCAGAAAGGGATAATCCTTTCACAGATTTTATGACTTTCTCACACCTCTTGAGAGGAATAAAAATTCCACCTCCACTCATTTTCCTTCACGTTGCTTTCCTGGAACTAATGGCATATTCAGAGTACAAAGCAGGAGGAAATGGGGGTTGGGGGATTGATCCATTCTGCCTCCAGTCATTCTATTTATGCAAGCTGTCTGGAAATATTAAACACAAGGATTCAGAAGGCCTAGGTTTTAATCATTCCTGCTTGCTACTTCATATTAATATTTGACTCTTGGGTCCTTCCTCTTTCAAATGACAGGACTGAACTGGATTACCTCCAAAGACCTTTAAGTTATCAGCTGAAAAATAATGATGCCATGTGCTATCTGTCACATAAGACTATTCTTGCAAACTGATTTCTTTCCTCAGAAAAAGGTCAGTAAAAGCAAAGCTGAAGTTCTAAGAAGCTAGTCAGCACTGCACCTCTTTTTTTTTTTATAGTATAACATTTTCATTTTGTAACAAGCTAAAGGATATGTTTTCACCCTGCACAGACCACTCTGATGTAGGAGGATCAGCTTTTGTAATTTACCATGTTACAAAATGTAGCTCTTTTCAGTGCTAATCTCTGCATATTCATAATCCCCTTTGGCAAATGTAAATTAGGATGCAGTAGCATCTTCAAACTTTACATAGTGGGAATGACATTAAATCTGAGTTTCTCTGCTCATTTGCTCTCCAACACATCACTGACTATTTGCAAAGATCTCACCCCATGGATAGGAGGATCGACCTCTGGGAGCGGATAATCTGGTTTCTATTCCTGGCTCTATCCTTTTTTGGGCTCTTTGACTTCAGGCAACTTTCATACTCTCTTGGATCTCAATTTCCATAAATGTAAAACAGGAATAAAAGTAGTACTTCCACCATAACATTATGAGAAATAAATAAGCCAATACTTGTAAAGCACTTAACACTGCTTGATATATTATAAGCACTCAATAAATATTAGCTATTAATACTTTGTCATTTCTGAAGCATTTCCGTGGGTGCCATTCAGTGCACTAAAGTGCTCAGTTACTTCATAATAGTCTAGTTGCCCAAATGTTTATTTCCCCCAAAGTAAGCAGTTCATTGTTTACTTAATTGCCTAATGCACTGTAGCATATTTTAATCTGCTAGAATAATAATAAAATCTATTATGAAGCATTATTCTTATCATTTTAGAAATTACTGGAAGTTAATGCATATAAAAATGAATGTAGGAAGTTTATTACATTCAATTCTTTGAAAATATTGGCAAACTAGTGTTAACATTTACGTTGCCTAATATTTAAGAAGAGATAAAAATAGACTTTCCTACGTTTTCTTTAAAGAAACCTGTTTATTAGCCTATCCGGACTCAGTCAGTATCTCTGTTAGTTTCTCTGTATATCTCAGCATAATTCAGGCACAAAAGTTTTCAGTTTGCAAGTCATTTTCAATTTTATAAGATTCCTCCTCTTCTCGTTTCTTCCTCTCCCTAATTCCCTCCTTATAAACTCTAAAATCCTCCAATTACTAAAGCTAATTAAAATCGTTCAAAAGCGACTTGAGCAATCCACACCTTAACTGCAAGTATTAGGAACCCAAAAGAGAGCTGTCTTCCATAAAAACCATGACTATAATACTGCATTTTATTCAATCATTTATATCATCTGTTTAATTTTGATAGCTGATTATTTTATAAATAGATCAAAGGAGGCATTTTATTTAATAATAAATTTGCCATGTAAAAATTTTAAGTTTTGCAAAGTGAATCATCAGTGCCACCATTTTTTTCAACATAGTTAATGGATTTCCTTTAGGCAAGTTGCATCTGTATTTTTCCATCTCCAATAAGGGCACAACCAGGCCAACTGCAGCAGGAATGCAGTGAGATATTTGGAAGGATTTCTCCGTTGTAATGGCTGGCAAACCCTGGGATGCTTTACTAAGGCAGAAAGCTTTTTCTCCGAAGTTTTAGGAAGAGGATGAATAACTTGTCTGGGAAGAAAGCCATTCTGAAATCTGAAGGACAGGCCAGAATTTCCAGATCAATTAATATATATAGTTCCAGCTTATCACATGCTTATCAAACTTTCAATGTGTTCATTGATGGCCAGCCTTCTACAAAATACTGAAGTAATCCAAATGTGCCTTGCTTGCCTTTCTCTACAGTATAGGGTTACTCATAATACTATCTGAACGCTTATCAGGCAACTGGTGTTCTCATCTCCCAAAGCCTGTGAGCCATGCACTGTGCAAAAAATTAAGTGAATCAGCATCACCATATCACCATATAGCATTCTCTAGAACATATATACTTATGGAATTACATGTAATTCTCACAGAACAGCTCTTGGAGGAAGATATTCTCATTTTGCAATAGAAGAGTTGGGGAGGCGAATAGCTTGTTCAAGGCAAACCAGCTGACTCCACATCTGTTGCTCTTTCCAACACATCATGTTTTTCTATATTGTCCAATAACTCTAATAATAAATTAACCATAGAGGATGGCTAATTGGAATTTTCCAAGGACTGTGGCAAAGCAGATGGGGAAATGGTTTTAGAGTCGAGGGATAGGAGGGAGTTTTCCCTGAGCTCCTCAAATCATGATCAATAGCCAGGTTCATAGTCTGACTGAGTCCAAGATTTCAGATTTCCCTGAAATAATGTCATTTGTCCTTAGGCAGTCAGGGGCAAGACAGAATTAATCTGGTAGAAAAACAGCAGCTAGTTGTACTTCAGTAAATTACTTCCCACAAGTCATTTTTCTCATGGCCCAAACAGATCATCCTTTAAATCTTATCACTCATTTACTCCACAAATATTAAGAGACATCAAGAAAGCAAGAATGAGACTATTTGACTTAATAATTACTTTGAAATGTTTTCCTCAGCATCTTTTTAGCATTCGTAAAGAAATGTAAATACTTTAAATTCATGTTACAAAAATAAATAAATGGAGTAAAGTTTCAACTGTTCAGTCATACTTGTATGTTTCCCTGATGATTCAAAAAACAGTACTCTGGAAAGAGACTTTGGCATTATGTATTAATATATATGGACAAATTCACTGATAAAAAATTAGCATCTAAAGTAAGCTTTTAAATTTAAATTTTATATTTAAAATAGTACAAGTAAATAGTAAATGTTTTGCATATGATGTTTTATGTCTTTATGTATGTTTTAAATGTCATTATTAAATGATATAATGTATATAATGCTTTGCCCAGTGTCTGACAGAGTATTAATGAAATAAAAGTTATCATTATTTTTTAAAAATCTAAAGAGTATGATTCTATGTCCTCTTTAATTTTGTTGACTTTTATATTTCTCTCCTAATGATGGTTTGATACACTACCATTTTTAACAAAAACACTCTACAATAGCAATACAACTGAATTTAAAATATATATCAAGTTATAGTATTGTTAAAACATGCTTATTATCCATTTCACTCTCAGATCTTATGGATAACTATTGCAACTCCTTTGTAGAATCTTCATTATCTATAATCAATCTATATTATCTTTAACATTGAGAAAAAGATTTGTTAATATTTCCATAAGAACATGGGGATTAATGGATTGACTGAAACCCTTTGCTTATGTAGTCCAAGATTCACACAATGTAAATGATAATAAAAGTAATTCTGATTATAATAGTTTATATGTACCTCCATAATTAGAATATGTGTTACCTGAAGGCAAAGATTTTATTTTAGCAATTTTTACATTCATTTGCCCATTTATTCATCCAAGAATTATTACAAACTTACATGTACTAGCCCACAACCACACTGGAATCCAAGCATTTATCTCCATTTTCACTGGGACCATGGAGGTCTTATTCATCATCATCTCTTCCATAGACTCACAACAGCCTCCTAACTCTTCTTCCTACCCACAAGGAAGCTCTGGGCTTTTATTATCTTTAGTAAGAGACACATTAATAGGATACTGATTCATTAATTGCTTCATCTTATTTTTTTGTTAGACATCAGTTTGTTCATTTCTTTGGTGCACAGATTATGGTGATATGTATAAATATAGATATAGAGGTATATGTATTGATACATGGATATACAGATATGGGGGAGAGAGGGAGATGATAAGTGGCAAGAATTGAGGGAAGGGAAGATCACTAAAGTCTTTGAGTGAATAAATCATTTAATAATATTGAAGGTAGAAAGCCAATACAGTTGTTATTTCTATTCATTGCTGTAAGAAAGAACTCAATTAAATAAATATATACAGAAATGTTTAGTAAAAATAGTGCCAGCCTCTAAAATTCATTAGTGTGAACCTATAAAATGTGCTTGAAGGACAATTACAGTGCAGTTTGGAGAGAAAGAGCAGTTATTGAGTCCAGTTAGAGGCAAGAAGAAAGTAACACTGGAGGAGGCATTTTACTTTATTTGCTTTAAATGAGTGCACTTGATGTACATCCAAAGAGGTGTCTGTTTGTTATAAAATGAGGGACACAGTCAATAAGAATCATAAATATGTATAGTAGTGAACAGAAATGGAGCAGAAAACTATATTCATGGCCCTGAGTTATTTGATCATATTACAAAGAAGATGTTTTGAAAAAAAATTTAAAACACTGTAACTGTAAAGAAAAATAGAAATATATTTTTATAAATTTATAATAATCTTTGTGCATATTGTCATAATTTTCTCATGTTATTATTTTATCATACAATAATTTAGATAATAGTGGGGCATAGAAAATATAAGTTAAAATTAAATAGAAGACCCATTTTATTTCTATTTATTGCATGCAAAAAATTTTAGAATAAAATCATTAATATTTTTCCCTCTGTTACAAATTCAAGGCAGTCTATAGGCAAAGACGTTAGGCTCTGAAGTTATGAATTCTGGAATTAAATCCTGCTACTTACTACGTGTGTGTTCTTTTGCTTTCTCAACTTCTCTAAGGTTTAACTGCCTTCTGAATATAATGAGGATAATAAAAGTACCTCCCTCACAACACTGATGTACAATCTAAATGGGATTATGCTACAAGTACTTAGCACAGTGCCTAACATATACTAAGTTCTCATTAAATTGTTTTTATCACTTTAATGGATGCATATTATCTCATTATAATGTTACACTCAAATTTATTTAACCAATTTACCATGTATGCTCACTAAAATTGCTTCTGGTTTTTGTAATTATTACCAAAGCTACAGTGAACACTCCTATCACAAAATCTTTATCATTTTTCTTATACCATTTTGTATAGATGGAATTGTTGGTCAAAAGGTATGTCCATTTGTAGACCTTTTTAGTGATTTACATTTGGTTCAGGAAAGAAAAAAATAAGATAAAAATTTAAGGTGACTGAGTGGCAGGAAGATACATGCCTAATAAAATTTTAACTTCACACTGAGGATAGGAGTTAGGAAGAAATCATTATGCCCTAAATTTATGCAACTTCACTTAACATAAACAATGTAGACTGCATGTAGGTGATTAGAATAAGACTTACAAAAGCCATGTATAATAGGTCAAAGGCTAGGCATTTCAGAACATTCCAGCCTTGGGATAGCAGCCTGAAATAATTAACCCTGGCTCCAGTTCTTTCAAGAGGTCACTGACAAGCATTATTCAAAGTAGAAAGAAGAAAACAGAAATACAAAAGATATTAGTACCAAAGGAGATGGGTGTGCTGAAATCCTGTTAAATCTACACAGAGGGCACAATGTTATACATTCATATGCAACTAGAAGAAAAAAATAAGAGATTATGAAATATTCTTTTAGAGGGCTGACACTCGACAGTGGATCAGTTTCTGAAGGAAACTGTACATAAATCCAAGATAAAATTAAATCTAATAGTATGTAAGTTATGTTTGATTCAGCAAAAGATGAGAGCTAGAGGCAGAGTGAAGCAGTGTGGGCAGTGAGTAGCCAGACACAAGTCAGAGGACTGGGGATATGTCCTCTTGACTCACATACACTTCCCCATGTTATGATGTGTCTACCGCATAACTGTAATGTTGCCATGGAAAGCTTCAAGGCCCAAAGAAGGGAAAAAATTACAACTATAGGAAGATTTTTACTACAGAAAGTATAACCCATGCATAAAATTATCCCTGCAGAGCATTCAACAAAATATACAATTCCCTTTGCTGTAGGTCTGCGTTGAAATTACAAAATTTTCAACCAAGAGAAACAAAAAATGAAGATAAACTAATGAAAAACCGCTACAACCAAAGATGTAGTTCTACATCCTTACTTTTAGATATTGTATAAAGTTTTTTTTTCCCTCTATCTTTAGGTAAAAGTTACTGGAATATTAAATATTTAGTAAAGCTAGTTTCTAGAGCTACCAAAAAAGGTAATGGAAAACATATACACTTTAGTGTTTACTGAACCAATGAACGGGGAAAGAACATAGTTCAAAGTACTCCCTTGGTTTTTCTATATGGCTTTCTAAGATGGAGTTATGAAATCAATTGTAAGTGGGTATAGGCTCAGTCTACTCAAAATAGAGGCCTCAAATTATCCTGTGTGGCTAGGAGGACTTATTTATTAGAAGCTACTATCTGTTAAGCTCTGAACTATTTGCTGCATATTACACTTTTCAATTACATATTTCAATTAATCCTTCCTACCACTCAATGAGGAGAATATTATTTTCCTACTTTAGATAAGAGAATTTGTGGATCCTGTCCAACATCACACAGATGATAGGAGGCAGAGCTGGGATTCAGACTTAGGAATTATGGTTGACTTCAGAGCCTGTTATTTTAAACCCTTTATTATCTAACTTTTGGTTAGAGACAGCAGTCAATTCCTAGGATAGGGCAGACTCATAAACCTTCTTTCCTATCTAAAGTTCAGATTTGTATCTGGGGTCAAAATAGGTTATATAACCTTGATATAGGAACCTCAGGCATCATCCTCATTTACCAAACTTCTAGTTCAAACGGAAACTGTAGAGCTTAATAACCTAATGAAAATAATCATAGGAGAGATTTATCTATCGGTAACTTAAATAGATCTGAACTTTGTCCCACACACAGAAACTAATTAGTGCCATTAAAAGATTGAGATGTACAGTATGTATGAGAATGTGGACAATTAACACAGAGGATATGAAAACAAAGATAAAGACTAGGTGAAGACATTTCAGGGATTAATGATTAGAAAGAAAAAAATGTGATGAGTGGGAGTATAAAAGGATACTGAGAAATGGTAAGACCATGTGGTTGCCAAGGAGACACCTAACCATGCTGTGGATGACCTAATTAGGAGAAATATTCATAACAGAGAGAATGTTTTGAGAGAGATGTAAGGACAATCACATTCTAAAGCAGCATGTGGGAAATAAGACACCCTAGAACATTTAGTTTTTGAACGACTGGAAACAAAGAAATATTGGGGAAACATAGTAATAGACTTAAGAATGCCAAGGTTAAAGAACTGCCTGTGTAAAGGAAGAAATGCCAGACATCAATAAATGCATCTTCAATAAAGGGTACGGGAGGATAATTACTTAGTAGAGAATACAGTGAGACTTTGCTGGTGTTACTGAGCATCCACAGTCATGAAAACAACTTTTGTGCTAACTTGCTCATAACAAAATTATTTTAAGTCTCGAGTAATTTACTTTCTGATTTGCAAGACCAGATTTGCAGAATCAGTTTATTTCTGCCTATCATTTAATGCATTCTGCTGACTGCTGACATTGCATTTATAAAGCAAGAGTCAATCACTAGGATTACTGCCACTATAGTTAAGAGAAGGTAGGAAAAGAAATGCATTTTTCTACAAAAACCTAACTGTTCATTTGGTTTATCTTTGCATATTACTTGGCATCCAGCACAATGCCTTGTATATGTACTAATTGCTTTTCAATTCTGTTGAACAAAAGCACCAATACTAAGTACCCACTCATCATTATGAATGATAAAGTAGGGGCACTTTTAGAGAAAGATTTAGAGAAATAAAAATTGTGAGGAATAGTTGGGATTTTTCTTTTTATATATGACTTACATGACATTGTTTATATTTCTCAATTTTTTAATATTTGGTTGATAAAAGTCAGTTTTTAATGGAGCAAATTTTAACCATTCCTCTCTCTTATTCTTCAAATAATGAAAAGACTTAGCCTCTACACAGCTCAATGATTCCTTGAACAGATGATGAAACTTTACCTGATTTCAGTTTAACCGAGAATGTTTTGATGCTATCACCCTCTATAGACACTAACATCTCACCAACTTGTGTCAACATAAGAAACAAGTGCCTCTTGTTCAATTTGACTATAACTTGTCAACGTGGGAACTTGTACATTCGTACATACGAGGGGTAGGTGCTCCAATGAAGCACCCTGTACTTCTCAGAAAGAAATCATGAGAAACCAACTTTTAAGGGAATACATGGAAATTCAATTGACCAACAAAGAGAATATATTAAGTGAAGATATCAGTCTGTTTAGAAGGAAAGAAGTTCTTGAGAATGATATTCAATTCACACTTTGATAACTGTGAACTTCAGACTTCTTCCCTAAATACCTCTGTTACTTACTTTCTCACATCGAGAGGGTATTATAGCTGGTTTAGTTCTATCTTTAGGAACTTCCGTGGTATTCTTTAATTGGTTAAACTTGGTACTCAGAATAACTCATGAAAAGCTCAAGCCCTTCTATCTTTAAGAGCTTCATGAGCAAAAAACATTCCTTGCAAATAGAGCCACATTTAATTCATTCTAAAAATTATGACGTTCTTTTTTTCCCCTTCAACCTTTACTCTTAAATAGCATGCAGTCAACACTCGTTTTCTTAATATGACAAACTTGAATTAAATTACATGTCAATCAAGACAAACTTTAGTAACTGATATTTATCAAATCAACCTATTAAGAGAAGCCGCTGGTGCATGTAATGCATCTCTCTCCCTTTTTGTGGCCTTGTATTGGAGATTCATTTTCAAATTCCACATCATTCATGGAATCAACAAGCTTTATTTTTTAGAAAGCGTATTTCAGTGAAACTGATCATTAGAAGGCATCATTCACCTGTTGCATTAGCTCAGTTTAGAGCAGTATCAGGAATATTGCTTTGATTTTCTGTGTATACCTTTCTTTAAGGATAAAGTTTGAAGAACTGTGTAATAAATAATGACATAAGATATATAATACACATTTTTTTAGTGTGGCTCAGTGAAGATTTGAAATACTGGCTTGGATTTTAGTTTGATCTAAATAATAAAAATCACCCCATGGAAACACTGGATTATATTCTGTTATACTTAAAAAATAATTCCTTAATTTTTAAGTTTGCAGCTATTCAGAATTCTTTATATGAAGAGAACTAAATTAAAACAAATAATATACAAGTATTTTGATTCATACTTCAAGGGACTGATGTGTTATATCTTATTGCTTTAATTTGATAAATAACATTTCTTTAAATGTACATATATTTTAGGACATAGTATAGTTACCCAATTGTCTTTTTCTCTTTTTCCCTAGTAATTTGACAACAAAATGGCAATGGACTGGTAGGGGCAGCCTACATGACTCTTCAATTTATGTCAAACCACATTATCTCTGCATTTCTCAATCCTATCAATTAAGACACAAAGACTTATTTAGAGTACCACAGCAATCACTGCAAAATGACTTGGCCTCTACATATTTGAAGACCTTGTCATCCGACCTTGTCAAGTATTATGACTTTGGAAAAATGACACTGAAAATGGAAATACTTTTCTTAATTACATTGGCTACTTTGAGTATGAGGTCATCGTTTAAATGCATATTGGTATTTTGAGTGGAGTGTGTGTTTACAGTTAGGTGAGCTGGAAAGGTATGAGAGTGCGAAGTTAGGAAGGAAGTACAAATGATCTATAATGTGTCAGAAAAGTTGTATTTGTATTTATCAGTTCTTTTACTTTCAAGTACTACCAATCTTGCTTTTGTATAAGGAAAATGAGTAGGCATATGCTGCAGTGCCTGAGTCTTTTTCTGCAGAACTACAGGTGGTCTGAAACTTCACAAATGTTATCCAAACTCTAAGCATGCTCAGTAGCAGTCACCGAAACTCAGGGCTGGTTAAATGCAGCACAGCAGTACTGCTGTTTGTTGACGGAAAAATACAAAATCCCTGAATTATCCCCTTTGGCCTTGGGGCAAACTAGCTTCTCTGTTATGAGCAGTTCAACCCCGTGCCTTTTCCAGCACAACTGTGCCCAATTTCTGACTCCCTTTCCAATGGTAAGACCAACAATACCTTGGTGCTGCTGATCACTGTTAGTAGTTGGCTTCTAAGCACCTGACAAGACGTGGGGGGCAATCCTGCTTCCCTTGACGGCTATGGCTTACAGTACCCTGTGCTATAATATGCATCCTCCACATCATAGCATTTTCAATTCACAAAAATGACTGTTCTCACTGTATGCGGATTAGCAGATTGTCCTGCAAAGTTGGAGATGCAGCCAAAATATCCTTGGTCAGTGAGAGAACCATTCAGATAGAATAGGAAAAAGTGCTAATTTGGCATGAGGGAAGGTTTATTAATTCTCTATAGCAATATTTCATTACTAAATGGCTTCTTGTGGAGTGCTGAGTGGTACCGAGTGTTGAGAAGGACTAAATCATAACGACGCATATTTGGAGGACCACTTGCTTATACCTTACAATTTAATCAATTTGGATATGACAAATTGGCACACAGCATTTATTCCAGCCTGATCCTTCCCTTTCACACTGCAGAGTCGGGAAAAGCAAAACACACACATGCCTCATGGACTTATAGGCAGGGTTCTGAAGTGATGTTCACTGCTTCCTGCCACTTAAAAAGAAGTAAGGCGGGTGGTAGGCCATTGCTGCTGACAAGTATACTTGAAAAGATACTGGTTTTTTTTGCATCTGTCACTAGCTGCACAATTGTCAAGAGGTAGTTATGGTGTGAGCAGAAGTGGTTTCATGATAATTGGATTTCATTTTGGGCACTGTTCTTAAATTCCTTAATTACAATACATGAGAACTTCCTCAACCTAATAAAGGATATCCATGAAAAGCTTCATGACTAAAATTCTTATTAATGAAAGACTGAAATATTTGCTTCAGTAATCAGGAACAAGAAAAGGATGAATGCTCTTATTGGTTCTATTCAGCACTGTCCTAAAGACTCTAGCCAGGAAAATTAGTCAAGAAAAAAAATTTTGACATCCAGATTAAAAAGGAAGAAGTAAATTTACATCTATATGCAAATGACATAGTATTGAATATAGAAAACTCTAAGATCCAAAAAATGTAAAACTATTAGAGCTAATAAATGAGTTCAGCAAGTTCGCAGAAAACAAGATCAATTATATTTTTGTAAACTATCAACAAACAACCCAAAATTATAACTAAGAAGAGAGCCCCATTTATAATAACATCAAAAAGAATTAAATATACTTAGAAATAAATTCGGCAAAAGAAGTGCAAGATTTGTACACTAAAAATAATATTGAAATAAATTAATAAAAACCCAAATAAATGAAGGTACATCCTGTGTTCATGGATTAGAAGACTTAATATTTCTACAAAGCAATATTTCCAAATTAATATATAGATTCAATTCAATCTCTATCATTAAGGCTTATATCCCCCAATTTCAAAAGTAACCACAGAGTTACAATAATCAGGACAGTGTAGTGCTGGCATAAGAATGTACATATAGATCAATGGAATAGAAATGATATTCCAGAAATAAACCCTCACACTTTTGATCAACTGGTTTTCAAAGAATATACCTAGACAATTCAATCGGGGAAAGATGGTTTTCAGGAAATGGTACTGGGATAACTGATTATCAACATGCAAAAGAATGAATTTAAACTTGTACTCATCACACACAAAAATAATTCAAAATGGATCAAACACCTAAATGTAGGCACTAAAAGTATAAAACTCTTAGGGAGAAAAAGCATAAATCTTTATAACCTTAAATTAGACAACAGTTTCTTAAATATAACACCAAAAGTATAAGCAACTAAAGAAAAAAATGAGTGTATTAGACTTTATGAGAGTTAAAAACTTTTGTATTCCAAGAACAGAACAATAGACCAATGGAACAGACTAGAGAGCCCAGGTATAAACCCAGCCATACATGGTCAATTAATATATGATAAAGGAGCCATGGACATATGACAGGGAAATGACAGCTTCTTAAACAATTGGTGTTGGCAAAATTGGACAGCTGCATGCAAGAGAATGAAACTGGATTATTGTTTAACCCCATACACAAAAGTGAACTTGAAATGGATCAAAGACCTGAATGTAAGTCATGAAACCGTAAAACTCTTAGAAGACAACATGGGAAAAAATCTGAAGATAAACATGAGCAACTTTTTCCTGAACGCATCTCGTCGAGCAAGGGAAACAAAAGCAAAAATGAACACATGGAACTACATCAAACTAAAAAGCTTCTGTATGGCAAAGGACACCATCAGCAGAACAAAAAGGCACCCTACTGTATGGGAGAATATATTTGTAAATGACATCCGACAAGGGGTTAACATCCAAAATATATAAAGAACTCACACACCTCAACACCCAAAATGGAAATAACCTGAATAAAAAATGGGTGGAGGATATGAAGAGACAATTCTCCAAAGAAGAAATTCAGATAGCCAACAGACACATGAAAAGATGCTCCACATCACTAATCATCAAGGAAATGCAAATTAAATCTGCAATGAGATACCACCTCACACCAGTTAGGATGACCAGCATCGAAAAGACTAAGAACAACAAATGCTGGCGAGGATGCAGAGAAAGAACCCTCCTACATTGCTGGTGCGTATGTAAGCTAGTTCAACCACTGTGGACAGCAATATGGAGGTTCCTCAAAAAACTCAAAATAGAATACCACTTGACCGGGAATCCCACCCCTAGGAATTTACCCAAAGAATAAAAGTTCTCAGATTCAAAAAGACATATGCACCCCTATTTTATCACAGCACTATTTACAATAGCCAAGATATGGAAGCAACCTAAGTGTCCATCAGTAGATGAATGGATGAAGAAGATGTGGTACATATACACAATGGAATACTATTCAGCCGTAAGAAAGAAACAAATCCTACCATCTGCAACAACATGGATGGAGCTAGAGGATACCATGCTCAGTGAAATAAGCCAGGCAGAGAAAAACAAGTGCCAAATGATTTCCCTCATTTGTGGAGTATAACAATGAAGCAAAACTGAAGGAACAAAACAGCAGCCAACTCACAGACTCCAAGAAGGGACTAGTGGTTACCAAAAGGGGAGGGTTGTGGGAGGGCGGGTCGGGAGGGAGGGGATTGAGGGGTGTTATGTTTAGTACACATGTTGTGAGGAATCACGGGTTAAACAGTGTAGCACAGAGAAAGCAAATAGTGAATCTGTGGTGTCTTACTACACTGATGGACAGTGACAGCAAATAGTGAATCTGTGGTGTCTTACTACACTGATGGACAGTGACTGCAATGGGGTATGAGTGGGGACTTAATAATATGGGCATATGTAGTAACCACATTGTTTTTCATGTGAAACATTCGTAAGAGTGTATATCAATAAAGCTTAATAAAAAAAACTTGTGCTCCAATGGACAGCATCAAGAAAATAAAAAAATTAAAGGGCAGCCCAAAGAATTGGAGAAAATATTTGCAAATCATAAACTTGATAAGGATTAATATACAAAATGTGTAAAAAACAGTTTCATCTCAATAATAAAAAGACATATAACTCAGTTTCCAAAATGGGCAGAGAATTTAAATAGATAATTTTCCAAATAAGATATATAGATGGTCAAGAAGCTCTTAAAAACAATGCTCAATATTATTAATCATTAGAGGGATATGCAAATCAAAACTGTAATGAGATACCACCTCACACCCACTAGAATAGCTATCATCAAAAAACACAAGCAACACCAAGTTTTGGTGAGGATGTGGAAAAACTGAAACCTTCATACATTGCTGGTGAGAATGCAAAATGTTTAGCAGTTACTCAAATTATTAAAATATATAGTTAAAATATAACCCAGTTCCATTCCCAGACATATACTTAAGAGATCTGAAAAGATATCTATACAAAAACTTGTACATAAATGTGCATAGCAACACAATTCACAATAGCCAAGAAGCAGAAAGAACCCAAATATGTACCAAGTGTGTTTATAACTGGATAGGCAAAATGTGGCAATATACTACAATGGAATATTATTAAACCATAAAAAGGAATTAAATACTAGCACTAATACATACTATGCATTAGGGATGAACCTTAAAATACTATGCTAAGTGAAAGACATGGGGCACAAAAGATTATATGGTATTTAATTGAATTGATATTATGCTAAAATATCATTGATATATGTCCAAAATAGGTATATGCATAGAGACAGAAAATAAATTAGTATTTCTTAGGGTTTAAGGGGAGAAGGGAGTGAGGAGTGAACTGCTATGGGTATGGAGTTTCTTTTCATGGTGATGAAATATTCCGAAATTAGTTAGTGGTGATCATTGCACAACTGTGTGAACAACTGCACTGTACGTTTTAGAAGGCTAAATTTTTGTTATGTCGGAATAATATCATTGATGGTCAAGACTTTAAAAGTAAAGCAAGGAAAAGATATATGATGTAAACCTTAACCAGAAGCCTGGAGTGATCATATTAATATCAGACACAGTGAACTTTGGAAAAACAGTATTTCCAGGTAAAGGAGGAACATTAATCATGACACAGGAAAACACATAATATTCCTATATGTGTTTATATGCTATTTAAGAGTTTCAAAATACACAATGGAAAATCTAACAGAACTGAAAGGAAAAATGGACAAATCTACAACTATAGTTGGACATTTCAACACCCTTGTCTCCACTTATAGACCAAAAAAAAGAAAATCTGCAAGAATATTGATATAAACAATATTAAGTAAATTGACATAATTGATATTTATAAAACACTCCACTAAACAACAGCACTAGGCACATTTTTTTCTAATAGATTTATGGAGATGTAATTTGCATACTATAAAATTCACTCATTGTAAGTGTACAGTTTGATGAGTTTTAATTGGTTTACACAGTTGTATGCCCATAACAGTTTTAGAACACTAGAAACACCACAAAAAGTTTCTTCATGCTGGATTGTTGTCAGTCAACTGTTGCTCTCATTCTTCACCTAAGGCAATTAATGATCTACTTTGTATTTCTATTGGTTTGCCTTTTCTAAAATTTCATATGAATGAAATCATGCAATAAGGAGTATTTTGTGCCTGGCTTCATTAACTTAACAAAATGACTTTAAGATTTATCTTGGTTGTTGGGTGTTATCTGTATTCTGTTCCATTAATTGTGCAGTAGTATTCAGCGTAGCACTATATCCCAATGTTTATCCGCTCTATAGTTCGTGGACATATGGATGGTTTCCAATTTCAACTATTATGAATTTTGCATGTTTTCATTTTTCTTGGGTGGACAGCTGAGAGTGGAATATGTAGGTCATGTGTAAGTGCACATTTAAATTTTCAAGAGGCTGACAAATTTTTTTCCAAAGTAGGTGTACAACTTTATGCTCTTACCAGCTATGTGAATTCCAGTTTCTTGACATCTACACTAATACTTGGTATTGTGTTTTTGTAATTATATCCTTTCTAGTGGATACATAGTGATACCTCATGTTTCAAATTTATATTTTCCGAATGGCTAATTATATGAAACACCCTTTTATGTTCTTAGTGGCCATTAATACACATTCCTTGTTAAAGTATCTATTCAAATAGTCTTGTGAGGGGGTAATTTGGGTTGTTTACTTCTTCTTAGGTTCTGAGAGTAATAGGTAAGGTAAGGCAAGAAGAGACCCCAGAAAAAGGAAAACCACTGCAGATTAGTAGGTGGCATTAATAAGCAAGGAAACTTACGTATGAAGCTTGTCTTGGGTGATGGTAGAGGTCGAGTAGATCTCCATACCCTCCCTCCAGATTCTTAAAAGTGTATGGTCTAGATAGTCTCAAAAACAAATTGCTCTCTCAAGGCCGCATCTTTGAAAATGGCTCCCACTCTGGGAATGACGGGTAGAATACACATTGCGAGACAAGGGAGTGGGTGAGGAGCCTCTTGCCCAGGTCCATCTCATGGGTCAATCAGTAGTGTCCTCTCAATGACCTTCTCCAACAATGATTTAGAAGTATTTTCTACCAATCTTTGGCTTTTCTTTTTTTCCTTAATGGGATCTGTTAAGAGCAAAAGATTTTAATTTTGGTGGTATCAATTTTTTTCTTTTTATATTTTTTGTAACATATCTAAGAATTATTTACCTAATAGGAAGTTACAAAGATTTTCTCCCACTTTTTTTCCTAGTTTTGAAATTTTATCTCTTATGTTTAGTTCTCTGATCTATTTTGAGTTAACTTTTGATACATATTTTTTAGGGCCACATAGAACATTAACTATGCTTGGCCATGAAACAAGCCTCAACACATTTAAGAATTAAAATAATATAAGCATGTTTTCCACCACAATGGAATTAAGCTAGAAACTAATTTTCAAATCAGTATCTTTCAAATTCATACAAATGTGCAAATTAGACAGTCATAAAGGAAATGATGTATTCTGAACTAAGTGATAATGAAAACACAACATACCACATTTGTGGAATGTAGATAATGCAGTGTCCAGAAAAAAGTTTATAGTTTTAATGTTTATATTTATAGACAAGAAAGCCTGAACTCAATGATATAAACTATCCTGGGAAGCTAACCAACAAGTAGCAGATTAAAAACCATGAAGGAAGCAGAAAAGGGAATCATGAAGATAAGCACAGAAATAAATTAAGTGGAAAAGAGAAAAATGATCGAGAAAAACAATAAAATTAAAAGCTGCCTCCGTAAAAATCATTAAAATGTAAAAGCCTCTATGTAGACTTATAAGAAAAGAAAATCTAAGACACATTATCAATAACAAGAAAGAAAGCAGGGGCATCACTAAATGATCCTAAAGATATGAAAAGGATAATGAACAATGTAATGAATACAAATTTGACAATTACTTATACAAAATGAGAAAATTCTTCAAAATACACAAATTAACCCTGACTCAAGAAAAGGCAAGAAATTTGAATAGCCCTATATCTATTAGGAAAATTGAATTTGTTCCAAAAAGACTTTCTCACAAAGAAAACTTCAGACTCGTATCACATCAGTGGTGAATTCTGTCAAACCTTTAAGGAAGAAATAATTTTACACATTATTTTTTAAATATAGATGAGGAAAAAAAATTATTTTACAAGCCCAGAAATTCCTTGAAGCCAAAAAAAAAAAGATTTTACAAAAAAGTAAACTACTGGCCAATATCCCTCATGAACATACATGAAAAAATTCTTTAAAATGTATTTGTAAAAACAACTATTCTAGCCATACACACACACACACACATACACACGCACACGATGGCAAACAAGGATTTATGATCGTATTCTACAGTGCTTTAACATACAAAAATTAATGTAATTCATCTTGCACTTAGAAGAATGGATAATAATGGGAAAAAAGTATTTTCATCTTAATAGATACATTGGAAGAATTTAACGACAATCAAATACAAATTAATGATAAAAGCTGTCAGCAAAGTAGTAAGAGAAGAGAACTTGCTCAGTCTTATAAAAAAGCATGTATAAAAAATTAAGCTAACATTACAGGTAAAGATTAAACCTGAATGTTACCCTCCCTAAGATCAGAAATAATGCAATGGCATTCTCTCTCATCAATTCTATTTAATATTTTTCTGGAGGAGCTAGACATTGCAGTAAAGAAAGAAAAAGAAATAGACATATTGTTTAGAAAAAGTTGTCTTCACAGACATCATTATGCACATAGAAAATCCTGCTAAATGTACCAGTTTTTTTATCTCATACACCAGTTCAGAAAATGCATAGAATGCAAGATTACTTTATAAAAACTAAATGTATTTCCATACACCAGCAATAAATACTTGGGACATTAAAATAAAATGAAAAAACAGTACCATTTACAATAGCTTCAGGAAACATGAACTATTTAGGAATAAATTTAAAGACATATATGCAAAACGTATCCACTGAAAACAACAAAACATTGCAAATACAGACTCAAGAAGACAGTTTAACAAATTTAATAAACTAGATGCCCTAAGAAGTATGCTCCCAGACCACTAGTCAGTGAAATTAAACTAGAAATTTATAATAGAAAGACTGCTGGAAAATCCCAAAATATTTTTAAATTAAACAACAAATCAAAATAACTCCTGGGTCAAAGAAAAGTCTTGGAAGAAATTTAAAAACATTTTGAATTAATGGAAATGAAAATATTTCAAAATTTGTGGGATTCAGCAAAAACAGTGTTTAGAAGAAAATTTACAGACTGAATGCATATATTAATAATAAAAACCAATGCAGAAATCAGGGAAATTGAAAACAAGAAGATAATTGAGAAAAATCAACAGAATGAAAAGTTGTTTCCTTGAGATCAATAAAATTGACAAACCCTTAGCCATACTAACAAAAAGAGAAAGGATTATTAGTACTAAAAATGAAAGAGATGCCATCACTACTGATCCTAAAGACATTAAAATGAAACAAAAGAATGTTATAAACAATTTGGTAACACATACTTGATAACATAGGTGAAATGGACCAACTTCTTGAAAGATACACTCTGTTAAAACTCCCACAAGCAGGCAGTGGCTGCCGCGAGCTGTGGCGCCTGCTCAGTGCGGGACGCAGCGCGCGAGGGGCGGGGACGGCCGCGGCGCTCAAGCGTGGCGGCAGCAGGGCTGGGCTGCTCCTCGGGCTCCGCGTCCGCGGCGGTGACTGAGCTGTGCCAGAACACCCCGGAGACCTTTCTAGAGGCGTCCAAGCTGTTGCTCACCTACGCAGATAACATCCTCAGAAACCCTAATGATGAAAAATACAGATCTGTCCCTATTGGATACAACTTTCTCTACTAGACTCTTGCCTGTCAGAGGAGCCGTTGAATGTTTATTGAAATGGATTTGAAGAGGTAGAAACACATCTTATCTTTCCTAAAAAAGCTTCAGTGGAGCAACTGCAAAAAATTCGTGACCTGATTGCCGTAGAGAGAAATAGCAGATTGGATGGATCAAATAAGCGCCACAAAGAAGAATTTTCTCAGCAACCTGCAACCACTACCCAGCTTCCTACAGCACAGTCTTCAAATCCTAATGGGTTAACCCAGCATGCAGAGAACAGTAAAGGGCAGTCATTAAATCCACCGTCTGCCCCAAGGGTTACTGGTGACTCAGTCATTCTAAAAGTTCTTCGGTCCAACATGCAGCACGTGCTGGTCTATGAGAACGTTCCTCTCCAGGAGAAAGCATTGGCTTGTACTCCAGTCCAAGAACTAAAAAGGAGATCACAAGAAAAGTTATCTAGAGCTAGAAAAGTGGATAAAGGCACTAATGTAAATGAAGAGGATTTTCTTTTGCTGGAGCTTCTACACTGGTTTAAGGAAAAATTTTTTCAGTGGGTGAACATTTTGTGCAGCATATGTGGTGGCCAGACTAAGTCTAGAGGTGTATCATTATTCCCCAATGATGATGAGCTGAAGTGGGGTGCAAACCGAGGAGAAGATCATTACTGTGATATATGCCAGTTCAGCAATCGATTCCCATGATATAATAACCCTGAGAAACTTTTGGAAACAAGATGTGGACGGTGTGGCGAGTGGGCCAATTGTTTTACATTGTGCTGCAGAGCCCTAGGGTTTGAAGCTCGCTATGTTTGGGATTACACAGACCATGTGTGGACAGAAGTCTATTCTCCCTCTCAGCAGCGGTGGCTACACTGTGATGCATGTGAAGATGTTTGTGACAAGCCACTCCTTTATGAAATAGGGTGGGGCAAGAAGCTTTCCTAGGTCAGCATTTTCTAAAGATGAGGTGGTTGATGTCACTTGGCGATATTCTTGTAAACATGAAGAGGTAATCTCCAGAAGAACTGAGATTAAAGAAGAATTACTTCGGGAAACTATTAATGAACTTAATAAACAGAGGCAAATATCTTTGTCAGAAAACAAAAGAAAAGAACTTCTCCAGAGGATAATTGTGGAGCTTGTTGAGTTTATATCTCCCAAAACCCCTAAACCTGGAGAACTTGGTGGAAGAATATCTGGGTCAGTGGCTTGGAAAGTAGCCCGAGGTGAAATGGGTCTAGAGAGAAAAGAAACCTTGTTCATCCCCTCTGAAAATGAGATTTCTAAACAGCTCCACTTTTGTTATGATATTGTGAAAGATCGTTATGTCCGAGTTTCAAATAATAGTCAAACCATTTCTGGATGGGAGAATGGTGTGTGGAAAATGGAATCCATATTAAGAAAAGTTGAAACAGACTGGAACATGGTATATTTAACCCGAAAGGAAGGAATGTCTTGTGCTTGTATTTCCTGGAAGTTTGATTGTGGGTCAGTAGGCCTAAAAGTACATAGCATTTCCATTAAAGCGAGTAGTCAAACCTTTCAGACTGGAACAGTACAGTGGAAATTGCGATCGGATACAGCACAAGTAGAACTGCCAGGCGATAAAACTCTTCGCTCCTGTCATGATTTTTCTGGTGCAACTGAAGTTATTTTGGAAGCAGAATTAAGCAGAGGAGATGGTGCAGTTGCTTGGCAACATACCCAGCTGTTCAGACAAAGCTTAAATGACCATGAAGAAAATTGTTTGGAGATAATTATAAAATTCAGTGACCTTTGAGAACCTGAACATTACAGAAAACCTGACAATAATCAAGGACTTACGATGTTCTAAAGTGGTGTGTTGGTTCCGTGCATGCTCAGTTGACAGTTTTCTACCCTCTGCTTTTTAACTGTAGTCAAGCATATTTTCTTGTGCTGGCTATCCATCATGTAACCCTCATGAAAATAAATCTTTACACTATGGACCATAACGAAACCTGGAATTAAAAGCTCCCTTCCATATGTGACTATAATTTGGAGTAGTCTTATTGACCCAGTGTGAGATTTTAATCTAAAAACTAAGTATAGTTTTAAAAGTAAAGTGAAGATATTTGTGATAAAATGTTGCTCATGATTATGACAAAATCTTAAGCTCATGATAGTAATCTGGCATTTTCTGATCATTCATTTCTTTGTAAGTCATTGAATTAGATTTTGTACAATTTTTAATTTTTAATAAATGTGAAGGTGTAGAATTAAGTTATAACGCATGAAAATTTTTTATTGTAAATACATAGGCATTTAAGAAATAAAATTAATTATTTTGCCTTAAAGAAAAAAACTCCCACAAGGAGAAACAGACAATCTGAATAGGTCTGTGTCTACTAAATACACTGAATACATTAACAATCTTCCAAAACAGAAAGCAACAGGCTCAGAAGGTTTCACTGGTGAATTCTACCATATATTTAAGAAAAACAAATGAAACCAATTTTATGTATTTTGCTCCAGAGAACAGAATCAGAGGGAATACTTCCTAGCTCATTCTACAAAGCCAACATAACTTTAGTACCAAAACCATAGAAACAAATTACAAGAAATGAATAACTACAGTTAACCTCTTTCATGAACATAGATACAAAATTCAAGAGAATGTTAACAAATTGTACAATTTGTATAAATATAATAAATATAATTTATATAAATATAATTTGTACAAATATATTAAAAACTATGTATAAAAATAATTGTACACCAAGACCAAGTGGAATTTATTCCAGGTATAGAGCACTATGAGGAGGTGGCCCTCACTAGACACTGAATCTGCTGGCACCATGCTCTTGGTGTAGCTTGCAATAAATTTTTATTGTGTATAAGCTACCCAGTTTGTGGTACTTTTTATTATAGCAGAATCAAAAGACTATGACAGAACTAAATGTAAAACACAAAATGAATAAACTTTAAAAGACAATGTAGGAGAAAATCCTAGTAACTTTTGGGTTTGACAATGACATTTTAAAAACAATACATAAAGCATGATCCATAAAAGAAAAATTGATAAGCTGGACATCATTAAAATTGAAAAGTTTTGCTCTGTGAAAGACATTAAGAGAATGAAAAGACAAGACACAGAGTGGGAGAAAATATTTTTAAAACACATACCTTATAAAGGGCTTCTATCCAAGATACACAAAGAACACTTAAAATGTGACAATAAGAAAACGTACAATTCTATTTAAAATATGGGCCAGAGATCTGAATGGACACTTCACCAAGGAAGATATATAAGTGCCATGTAAGCATATGAAAAGATGTTCAAGATCATATATCATTAAAGAACTGGAAATTAAAACAGCAATGTGTACAACTATACATCGATTAGGAAGTCTAAGATCCAAAACACTGACAACACCAACTGCTGTGGAGGAGGTGGAGCAACAGGAATTTTCATTCATTGCTAGTGGAAAGATACAACTATTTTGAAAGACAGTTTGGCACTATCTTGTAAAACTAAACATAGTCTACTATAGTCTACCAGCAATCCAGCTCCTAAGAATTTACCTAAATGAGTTGAAAAACATATGTCCTCACAAAAACCTGGACTTGAATGTTTGTAACAGATTTATTCATTGCTCGCCAAGGTTAAAAGCAATTAAGATGTCCTTTAATAGGTAAATGAACAAACTACTACATTTATACAATGAAATATATATTTTTTAATTTTGGTATCGTTAATGTACAATCACTTGAACAACATTATGGTTACTAGACACCCTATTATGAAGTCTCCCCACATACCCCATTACAGTCACTGTCCATCAGCATAGTAAGATGCTGTACAATCATTACTTGTCTTCTCTGTAAATACTGCCTTTCACAAGTCCCCCCCACCACTACATAATGTGTGCTAATCGTAATGGCCCTTTCCCCCCTTATCCCTCCCTTCCTACCCATTCTCCCCAGTCTCTTTCCTTTTGGTAACTGTTAGTTCATTCTTGGGTTCTGTGAGTCTGCTGCTGTTTTGTGCCTTCAGTTTTTTCTTTGTTCTTATACTCCACAGATGAGTGAAATTATTCGATATTTGTATTCCTCCACCTGGCTTATGTCACTGAGCATAATACCCTCTAGCTCCATCCATGTTGTTGGAAATGGTAGAACTTGTTTTCTTCTTATGACTGAATAATATTCCATTGTTTATATGTACCACATATCCATTCATCTACTGATGGACACTTAGGTTTCTTCCATTTCTTGGCTATTGTATATAGTGCAGTGATAAACATAGGGGTACATATGTCTTTTTCAAGCTGCACTGCTGCATTCTTAGGGTAAATTACAAGGAGTGGAATTTCTGGGTCAAATGGTATTTCTTTAGTTTTTTGAGGTACCTCCAAACTACTTTCCACAATGGTTGAACTAACTTACATTCCCACCAGCACTGTAGGAGGGTTCTCCTTTCTCCACATCCTTGTCAACATTTGTTGTTGTTAGTCTTTTGGACATTAGCCATCCTAACTGGTGTGAGGTGATATCTCACTGTGGTTTTAATTTGCATTTCTCTGATGATTAGTGATGTGGAGCATCTTTTCATGTGCCTGTTGGCCATCTGAATTTCTTCTTTGGAGAAGTGTCTGTCCAGCTACTCTGCCCATTTTTTAACTGACATACTTGCTTTTTGTTTGTGGAGGTGCGTGAGCACTTTATATATTTTGGATGTCAACCCTTATTGGATATGTCATTTATGAATATGTTCTCCCATACAGTGGGATGTCTTTTTGTTCTACTGATGGTGTCCTTTGCTGTACAGAAGCTTTTTACTATGATATAGTCGCACTTGTTCATTTTTGCTTTTGTTACCCTTGCTTGTGAAGATATGTTCATGAAGAAGTTGCTCATGTTTATATCCAAGAGATTTTTGCCTATGTATTTTTCTAAGAGTTTTATGGTTTCATGATTTACATTCAGGTCTTTGATCCATTTTGAGTTTACTGTGGTGTGTGGGGTTAGACAGTAATCCAGTTTCATTCTCTTACATGTAGCTGTCCAGTTTTGCCAACACCAGCTGTTGAAGAAGCTGTCATTTCCCCATTGCATACCCATGGCTCCTTTATTGTATATTAATTGACCATACATGCTTGGGTTTATATCAGGGCTCTCTATTCTGTTCCAATGGTCTATGGGTCTGTTCTTGTGCCAATACTAAATTGTCTTGATTACTGCACCTTTGTAGTAGAGCTGGAAGTCAGGGAGCATAATTCCCACTGCATTACTGTTCCTTCTCAGGATAGCTTTGGCTATTCGTGGTCTTTTGTCATTCCATATGAATTTTAGAACTATTTGCTCTAGTTCATTGAAGAATGCTGCAGGTATTTTGATAGGGATTGCATTGAATCTGTAGATTGCTTTAGGCAGGATGGCCATTTTGACAATACTAATTCTTCCCAGCCAAGAGCATGGGATGAATTTCCATTTATTAGTGTCCTCTTTAGTTTCTCTTAAAAGTGTCTTGTAGTTTTCAGGGTATAGGTCATTCACTTCCTTGGTCAGGTTTATTCTTAGGTATTTTATTCTTTTTAATGTGATTGTGAATGGAAAGATTTTCCTGATTTCTCTTTCTGCTAGTTCACCATTAGTGTATAGGAATGCAACAGATTTCTGTGTATTAATTTTGTATCCCGCAAATTTGCTGAATTCAGATATTAGATCTCGTGGCTTTGGAGTGGATTCTTTAGAGTTCTTTTATGTACACTATCATGTCTACGTAAACACGGACCGTTTGACTTCTTCCTTGCCAATCTGGATGCCTTTTGTTTCTTTGTGTTGTCTGATTGCTGTGGCTAGGACCACCAGAACTATGTTGAATAAAAGAGGAGAGAGTGGGCATCCTTGTCTTGTTCCCGATGTTAAAGGAAAAGCTTTCAGCTTCTCACTATTAAGTATAATGTTGGCTGTGTGTTTGTCATATATGGCCCTTATTATGTTGAGGTACTTGCCCATTATACCCATTTCGTTGAGAGTTTTTATCATGAATGGATGTTGAATTTTGTTGAATGCTTTTTCAGCATCTATGGAGATGATCATGTTGTTTTTCTCTTTCTTTTTGTTGATGTAGTGTATGATGCTAATGGATTTTTGAATGTTGTACCATCCTTGCATCCCTGGGATTAATCCCACTTGTTCATGATGAATGATCTTATTGATGGATTTTTGAATTCGGTTTGCTAATATTTTGTTGAGTATTTTTACATCTACGTTCATCAGGGATATTGGTCTGCAATTTTCTTTTTTTGTGGTGTGTTTGCCTGGTTTTGGTATTAGAGTGATGTTGGTCTCGTAGAATGAGTTTGGGAGTATTCCATCCTCTTCTAGTTTTTGGAAAACTTTAAGGAGGATGCGTATTAGGTCTTCCCTAAATGTTTGATAAAATTCAGCAATGAATCCTTCTGGTTCAGGAGTTTTGGTCTTAGGTAGTTTTTTGATTGCAAGTTCAATTTCCTTGCTGGTAATTGGTCTATTTAAGTTTTCTGTTTCTTCCTGGGTGAGCCTTGGGAGGTTGAATTTTTCTAGAAAGTTGTCCATTTCTCCTAGGTTATCCAGTTTGTTACCATATAATTTTTCATAGTATTCTCTCATAATTCTTTGTATTTCTGTGGTGTCCATAGTGATTTTTCCTTTTTCATTTCTGATTCTGCATATGTGTGTAGACTCTCTTTTTTTCTTGATAAGTCTGGCTCGGGGTTTATCTATTTTGTTTATTTTCTCGAAGAATGACCTCCTGCTTTCATTGATTCTTTGTATTGTTTTATTCTTCTCAATTTTATTTATTTATGCTTTCATCTTTATTATGTCCCTCCTTCTGCTGACTTTGGGCCTCATTTGTTCTTCCTTTACTAGTTTCATTAATTGTGAGTTTAGACTGTTCATTTGGGATTATTCTTTTTTCTTGAGGTAGGCCTCTATTGCAATATATTTCCCTCTTAGCGCGGCCTTTGCTGTGTCCCACAGATTCTGTGGTGTTGAATTACTGTTGTCATCTGTCTCCTTATATTGCTTGATCTCTGTTTTTGTTTGGTCATTGATCCATTGATTATTTAGGAACATGTTATTAAGCCTCCATGTTTTTATGGGATTTTTCATTTTCTTTGAATGATTTATTCCAGTTTCATACCTTTGTGACTTGAGAAGGTGGTTGGTATAATTTCAATCTTTTTGAATTTACTGAGGTTCTTTTTGTGGCCTAGTATATGATCTATTCTTAAAAATGTTCCATGTGCACTTGAGAAGAATGTGTATCCTGTTGCTTTTGCATGGAGTGTTCTGTAGATATCCGTTAGGTCCATCTGTTTTAATATGTTCTTCAGTGAGTATGTCTCTTTATTTTCTGTCTTGTTGATCTGTCCTTTGGAGTAAGTGGTGTGTTGAAGTCTCCTAAAAGGAATGCATTGCATTCTATTTCCCTCTTTAATTTTGTTAGTATTTGTTTCACATATGTAGGTGATCCCGTGTTGGGTGCATAGATATTTATAATAGTTATATGCTCTTGTTGGACAGACCCCTTTATCATTATGTAATGTCCTTCCTTGTCTCTTGTGATTGCTTTGTTTTGAAGTCTATTTTCTCTGATACAAGTACTGCAACTCCTGCTTTTTTCCCCTATTAGTTCCATGAAATATCTTTTTCATCTCTTTCTGTCTGTGTATGTCTTTGGGTTTGAAGTGAGTCTCTTGTAGGCAGCATATAGATGGGTCTTGTTTTTTTATCCTTTCAGTGACTCTAAGTCTTTTAATTTATGCATTCAGACCATGTACATTTAGGGTGATTATCAATACGGATGTACTTATTGGCATTGCAGGCTTTTGAGTTGTGGTTACCAAAGGTTCAAGGGTAATTCCCTTACTATCTAACAGTCTAATTTAACTTACTTCATATACTATTACAAACACAACCTAAAGGTTCTCTTTTTTCCCCCCACTTTTCTTCCTCCTCCATTCTTTGGATGTTATGAATCATATTCTATACTCTTTGTCTTCCCTAGGGTGACATCTATTTAGCCTTAGGAATACTCCCATCTATAGGATTCCCTCCAAAACACTGTAGAGATGGTCGGTGGGAGGTAAATTCTGTCCTCTTTTGCTTATCTGAAAATTGTTTAATCCCTCCTTAAAATTTAAATGATAACCTGCTGGGTAGAGTATTCTTGGTTCAAGGGCCTTCTATTTCATTGCATTAAATACATCATGCCACTCCATTCTGGCCTGTAAGGTTTCTGTTGAGAAGTCTGATGATAGCATGATGGATTTGCCTTTGCATGTGATCTTTTTTCACTCTCTAGCTGCTTTTAAAAGTCTGTATTTATCCTTGATCTGTGCCATATTAATTATTATACGTCCTGATGTGATCTTCCTAGGGTCCCTTGTGGTGGGAAATCTGTGCATCTCCGTGGCTTGAGAGACTCTCTCCTTCCCCAGACTGGGGAAGTTTTCAGCAATTACTTCCTCAATGACACTTTCTATTCCTTTTTCTCTCTCTTCTTCTTCTGGTACCCCTATAAGGCGAATATTCTTCCGTTTGGATTGGTAATACAGTTATCTCAATATTCTTTCATTCTTAGAGATTCTTTTTTCTCTCTGTGCCTCAGCTTCTTTGTATTCCTCTTCTCTAATTGCTATTCCATTTACCATCTCCTCTACTACATCTAATCTGCTTTTAAATCCCTCCATTGACTCACCTCAAACCCAAACATACACACAGACTAAAAGTAAAGGGATGGAAAAAGATATTTCATGCAAATAACAAAGAGAAAAAAGCAGCTGTTTCAGTACTTGTATCAGACAAAATAGACTTCAAAATGAAGAAAGTTGCAAGAGATAGAGAAGGACATTACATAATGATAAAGGGGTCAGTCCAACAAGAAGATATAGCCATTATAAATATATATGCACCCAACACAGGAGCGCCAGCATACGTGAGACAAATACTAACAGAATTAAAGGAGGAAATAGACAGCAATGCATTCATCTTAGGAGACTTCAACACACCACTCACTCCAAAGGACAGATCAACCAGACAGAAAATAAGTAAAGACACAGAGGCACTGGAAAACACACTAGAACAGATGGACCTAACAGACATCGACAGAACTCTGCACCCAAAAGCAAGAGGATACACATTCTTCTCAAGTGCACATGGAACATTTTCCAGAATAGACCACATACTAGGCCACAAAAAGAACCTCAGTAAATTCAAAAATATTGAAATTCTACCAACCAACTTCTCAAATCACAAAGGTATAAAACTAGAAATAAATTTGAGAAAGAAATCAAAAAGGCTAACAAATACATAGACACTTCACAATATTCTCCTAATTAATCCATGGGTTAATGACCAAATCAAAACAGAAATCAAAGAATACATGGAAACTAAAGACAACAACACAAAGCCACAACTTCTGTGGGACGTAGCAAAGGCAGTTTAAGAGGAGTGTATATTGCATTCCAGGCCTATTTAAAGAAGGAAGAACATTCCCAAATGAATAGTCTAAAGACACAATTACTGAAATTGGAAAAAGAAGAACAAATGAGGCCCAAAGTCACCAGAAGGAGGGACATAATAAAGATCAGAGAAGAAAGAAATAAAATTGAGAAGAATAAAACAATAGAAAAAATCAATGAAACCAAGAGCTGGTTCTTTGAAAAAATAAACAAAATAGATAAACACCTAGCCAGACTCATTAAGAGAAAAAGAGAATCTACACACATAAACACAATCAGAAATGAGAAAGGAAAAATAACGACGGACTCCACAGAAATACAAAGAATTATAAGAGAATATTATGAGAATCTATATGCTAACAAGCTGGAAAACCTAGAAGAAATGGACAAATTCTTAGAAAAATACAACCTCCCAAGACTGACCAAGCAAGAAACAGAAAAACTAAACAGACCAATCACCAGCAACAAAATTGAATCGGAAATCAAAAAACTACCCAAGAACAATCCTGCCGGACCTGACGGTTTCACCTCTGAATTCTACCAGACATATAGAGAAGAAATAACACTGATTCTCCTTAAAGTTTTCCAAAAAATAGAAGAGGAGGGAATACTTCCAAACTCACTGTATGAAGCCAGCATTACTCTAATACCAAACTGGGCAAATACCTCACCAAAAAAGAAAATTACAGACCAATATCCCTGATGAACGTAGATTTAAAAATACTCAACAATATATTAGCAAACCGAATTCAAAAATACATCAAGAGGATCATACATCATGATCAAGTGGGATTCATCCCAGGGATGCAAGGAAGGTACAACATTCGAAAATCCATCAACATCATCCACCACATCAACAAAAAGAAGGACAAGAACCACATGATCATCTCCACAGATGCTGAAAAAGCATTTGACAAAATACAGCATCCATTCATGATTAAAACTCTCAACAAAATGGTTATAGAAGGCAAGTAGCTCAACATCATAAGGGCCATATATGAGAAACCCACAGCTAACATCATACTTAACAGCGAGAAGCTGAAAGCTTTTCATCTAAGATCGGGAACAAGACAGGGATGCCCACTCTCCACTGTTATTCAACATAGTACTGGAGGTTCTAGCCACGGCAATCAGAAAAAACATAGACATACAAGGCATCCAGATTGGTAAAGAAGAAATCAAATTGTCACTATTTGCAGATGACATGATACTGTACATAAAAACCCTAAAGACTCCATTCCAAAACTACTAGAACTAATATCTGAATTCAGCAAAGATGCACGACACAAAATTAACACACAGAAATCTGTTGCTTTCCTATACACTAACAATGAACTAACCTAAAGAGAAATTAGAAAACAATTCCATTCACAATTGCATCAAAAAAAATAAAATACCTAGGAATAAACCTAATGAAGGAAGTGAAAGACCTGTACTCTGAAAACTACAAGACACTCCTAAGAGAAATTAAAGAGGACACTAACAAATGGAAATGCATCCCATACTCTTGGCTAGGAAGAATAAATATTGTCAAAATGGCTATACTACCTAAAGCAATCTACAGATTCAATGCAATCCCTATCAAACTACCAACAGCTTTCTTCAATGAACTGGAACAAATCATTCTAAAATTCATATGGAAGCACAAAAGACCCCGAATAGCCAAAGCAATCCTGAGAAGGAGGAATAAAACAGGGGCAATTACGCTCCCTGACATCAAGCTCTACTACAAAGCCACAGTAATCAAGACAATTTGGTATTGGCACAAGAACAGACCCACAGATCAGTGGAACAGAATAGAAAATCCAAACATTAACCGAGACACATACAGTCAATTAATATTTGACAAAGGAGCCTTGGATATACAACGGGGTGATGACAGCCTCTTCAGCAGCTGGTGTTGGAAAAACTGGACAGCTACATGTAAGAGAATGAAACTGGACTACTGTCTGGCCCCATACACAAAGGTAAACTCAAGGTGGATCAAAGACCTGAATGTAAGTCATGAAACTAAAACTCTTAGAAAAAAACATAGGCAAAAATCTCTTGGACATAAACATGAGCGACTGCTTCATGAACATATCTCCCCGGGCAAGGGAAACAAAAGCAAAAATGAACAAGTTGGACTACGTCAACCTGAAAAGCTTCTGTACAGCAAAGGACACCATCAGTAGAACAAAAAGACATCCTACAGTATGGGAGAATATATTCATAAATGACGTATCTGATAAAGGGTAGACATCCAAAATATATAAAGAACTCACGCACCTTAACTAACAAAAAGCAAATAATCCAATTAAGAAATGGGCAGAGGACATGAATAGACACTTCTCTAAAGAAGAAATTCAGATGGCCAACAGGCACATGAAAAGATGCTCCACATCGCTAATCATCAGAGAAATGCAAATTAAAACCACAATGAGATATCACCTCAAACCACAATGAGATATCACCTCACACCAGTGAGGATGGCCAACATCCAAAACATTTGTTACAACAAATGTTGGCAAGGATGTGGAGAAAAGGGAACCCTCCTACACTGCTGGTGGGAATGCAAATTAGTTCAACCATTGTGGAAAGCATTATGGAGGTTCCTCAAAAAACTCAAAATAGAAATACCATTTGATCCAGGAATGCCACTCCTAGGAATTTACCCTAGGAATGCAGCATCCATGTTTGAATAAGACATATGCACCCCTATGTTTATCGCAGCACTATTTCCAATAGCCAAGAAATGGAAGCAACCTAAGTGTCCATCAGTAGATGAATGGATAAAGAAGAGGTGGTACATATACACAATGGAATATTATTCAGCCATAAGAAGAAAACAAATCCTACCATTTGCAACAACATGGATGGAGCTAGAGGGTATTATGCTCAGTGAAATAAGCCAAGCCGAAAAAGACAAGTATCAAATGATTTCACTCATATGTGGAGTATTAAGAACAAAGAAAAAATACTGAAGGAACAAAACAGCAGCAGACTCACAGAACCCAAGAACGGAGTAATAGTTACCAAAGGGAAAGGGACTGGGGAAGATGGGTGGGAAGGGAGGGATAAGAGGAAAAAGGGGCATTACGATTAGCAGTTGTAATGTTGGGGGGGCACGGGGAGGGCTGTACAACTCAGAGAAGACAAGTAGCGATTCTATAGCATCTCACTATGCTGATGGACAGTGACTGTAATGGGGTTGGTGGGGGGGACCTGATGAAGGGGTAGTTTAATAACCATAATATTGCATATGTATTTGTAGATTAATGATACCAAAATAAATTATAAAATCAATCAATCAATCAATCAATCAATCTCTCCATTGTATGTCATTTCAGATATGGAATTTATTAATGATTGAATCTCCAACTTAAATTTGTTCCTGAGTTCTTGAATATTTTTCTGTACCTCCGTAAGCATGTTTATAATTTTTATTTTGAACTCTCTTCCAGGACAATTGGTGAGTTCCGTTTCATTTGGCCCGTTTTCTGTGGTTTGTGAGATTTTGGTCTGAAGTATGTTCTTTTGACGTTTCTTATTTCTGTGTGTGTTGCCCACTTGTGTGCAGAAACTGCAGTCTGTGGAGCTGCTCAGCCCCTACAGTGAGGTTGGGGTCGTAGGGGAGCGGGCGTGGTGCCAGGGGGGAGGAAAGATCTGTTTCCTGATTCCTGTTTGCAGTGCCTGTTTCCTGTGTCAGAGCCAGTGGGCCAAGCACACAGGTGAAAGCCTCTGTGCTTTGCATGTCTAGGTGTTGTAGGCAGGGCCTCCCTCTGGCTTGCCTGATGCCAGCACAGTGACTGCCAGTTTGCAAACTGGTGCTGGCAGGCTAGAAGGTGCAACAGGCTGTGGGTCACAGTGGGGTGCCTCCTAGCTGAGTAGGCAGCCAGGGCGATGGAGCACCTGAAGCTCCTCAAAGTTCCCAAGCAGCTGGGCAGAGCACTCCCAGACCACCTAGTCCAGCTCTCCCTTCTCCCATGCTGTAAGCTCCTTGCAGACCCCACCCCTCAGCAGCTCTCTCGCTGCTAGGAAGCCTCTCAAAATGCCCACCCCTCTTCTGACACAGAGCGGCCAGATATGGATCCCCCCCACCATAAACCGCTGGAATGTCAGTCTCCCATGCACTCCACCTGTCCGAGCTCCCCAATGTCCAGAGCACCACACAGTATAGGCTTCTGCTCACAAAGCAGATCTCCAGGGCTAGGTGCTCAGCAGTCCCAAGCTTCCACCCCTTCCCTGCTCCGTTTCTCTTCGTCCTGCCGGTGAGCTCACGTGGGGGGAGGGCCTGGGTCCCTCCGGATTAAGGCTTTCCTATGTTACCCTGTTTTGTGAGGTCTGCTCTGTTCATGAGGTCTGTATGCAGTCTGGTTCAGCCTTCTTTCTTGTTGCTGTTTTAGGGTTAGGTGTGTTAATTAACTATATTTTTGTACTATTTGTGGTTTGGGGAGGAGTTCTTTGTGTCACCTCTTACACCGCCATCTTGAATCTCTATACAATGAAATATTATTCAGTGATAAAAAGAAATGAGCTTTCAAACCATGAAAAGATATGGAGAAATCTTCAATGTTTACTGCTAAGCGAAAGAAGCCATCTCAATGGATATACAGTTTATGATTCCAACTATATGACACATAGGCAGAGAGGAGAAAAGGAGATGGGTCAATCAGTGCAGTACAGAGGATTTTTAGGGCAGTAAAACTATTCGTATAATACTGTAATGGTGGGTACGTGGCAGTATGCATTTGGCAAAACCAACAGACCTACACCAAGAGTGAGCCTGAATGCAAACTACAGATTTTATTAACAATGATGTCTCACTATATCCATGCAAGATATTAATAATGGGGAAACTGTGGACAGGAGGAAAGGGAGTATATTGGGATCTCTCTGTACTTTCTGTTCAATTTTTCAATAAATATAAAACTGCTCTGAGGAATAAAGCCTGTTAATAATTTCTTTAAAAATCCTCAGGGAGACCTAAGTAGAGACCTATACCATTTTCACGAATTGGAAGATCCAATAGTTAAGACAGTAATTCTGTCAAAATCACTATAAATTCTATAAATTTGACACAATTCCTATAAATAAAAGCATTATTTTTATAGAAATTGACAAGTTTGCACCAGAATTTATAAGGAAATGTAAAGGACTTGATGATTAAAAAGAATTTTGAAAAAAAAAAAGGAAAATAAGACTGTAGGTCTTGCAATACCTGATTTCAAGACTAACCATAAAGCTGCAGTAATGAAAATAATATTTATGTTTGCAGACATTGAAGATGGCAGGACTGTGTTCAATGCCTAAAGTTTTAAAAGTCTACTTTAAGCTCAGAGATAATTTAGATTCAGGGGAATTCTGCCAGAAGTGAAGGAAGGCACAAGGAACACCTTCCTTCTGGAACATCATTCTTGTGTCAAATACCTCAGAACTAACAGGAACTGAGAAACAATAATTGGACTACAGATGATTGAAGAGATACTCTCAATGAGCACCTGCAGCTGTGTGATAGGTCATGGAGATCAACCACTAACGCTGTAGCAGAATTATTACACCTTCCTTCCATCCACATACTATGTATCATTTCATAGTCTCCTAAGACTGCTTCCTTCTCAATCAGGCCACATTCTGAGGAGCCCTGCCTCCTCTAACCTCCTTGGTACTTAAATGTGTACTGATACTTCTAACTTCTTTGCAAGCATCTCCAGGGCAAGGGATGGAACTGGGTGGATTGAAGCAATACAGGGAGCGTGGGGTGTGACTGTGGATGTCAGGGTTTCAGATTTTGCTCTTCTTTACAGTTTCTAGTCTTTCTAGCCTCCCATCATTAGGTCTTTTTTTTCCATCTGAAAATTGAGGGAATTGGACAAAATGCCTACGAAATCAACCCTGATGTTCAATGGGTCAGTGATTCTATGGATAACTGAAGGAACAAAACCAAATTATAAGTGCTATTTTCATCAGCATTGTTGAAACTGTACAAGCCACAGCTTGGCTGACCTTAAAAACACCTTGTTAATTCTCGATGTAGATGCTTGAAGGAATTGTAAATTGCAGCTTAACTCTCTTACTTACAATAAAGTGCTGTTCTCTGATCACGAAGATTCCATGATAAAGAATCATCTGTTTTCTTAGCCGGTCCTATCATCTCCAAAAGTATTTAAGACGTGATTTTTTTAAATGGTGACATTTCAAGGTCAACATTTTCTGGGCTCTTTAATTCATTATTCTTATGTAATTCTTCGTGTTCTTCACATACTCTTGTTCATTATCTAACTATAGCCTATGTTAAACATGTCAAAGGGGCACAGCTAATATTTTTAATCTTCACTTGACACATTCATACACTGAGATTTAGATTAAGTGAACTGATTCTGGATCACATATCTTGCTGTCTAGAATGCACTAGCTGTAAAGGCAAGGATTTCGGTGAAGGCTGCTAAGGGAGTCTGATTCACTGCGTCCACTGTGCCTAGCAAAGTGCCTGATACACAGTATGTTTTAATAAACATTCCTTGAATGAATACTGAATGAATGATCTGATTAGTGATAGGGCTTGGTCTAGAATTCTCTAACCCCTCAGCCATTGCTCCTTTAGCACTGACAAGAGTTGTTCTCTTGTCTTCATGCTTCCCCAATATCCTCTGTCCTTTGGAAATGCAGCTGTTAGGCTTGTGAAGGTAAGGCCAGTGACTTTCTCCATGGAGGGGTCAGGGGAACCCCAGCCGCACAGAGATGGAAAAGGAAAGGAGGGCGTCTTTGGGGATTCTTCCCTCAGGCGCTACGGAAGCGCCCCCAAATCCCCAGGACGTGGGAGAAGGTCTGCTGGGCGCCTCTGTGCCGAGGGCGCTCTCACCTTGGTGGCTGTGGTGCTGGAGGACGGAATGCTCCGGCCCCCGCTGGCGGTCCCCGTCGGGCGGCAGGCTGGCTGCGGCAGGGGGCGGGGCGGCCGGGCTCCCCCTCCCGGACACTGCGGCGGTGGCCGCCTGCCGGCGCGCGCCCGGATGGGGGAGCGTGTAGGCGGGGCGCGCGTGTAGGCGGGGCGCGCGGAGGCGGGCGCGCGACGGCCGGGAGCCGGCGGCGGGGCGGCGCTCAGACTGGGCCGTGCGCTCGGGCTGCGCGGGTTCTCGGCGGCCGCGGCGACGGCGGCAGCATCCTCCTCCTCTCTCCCTTCTCTCCCCGTCGCTGCTCTCTCTTCCTTCCCCTTCTTTTCCTCCCTCCCCCCGCCCCGTGGGCCCCTCTACTCCTCCGGAGGGCCGTCGGTCCGCAGGCGCGTGAGCAGTGGCAGCGGCGGCGGCGGGTGCGCCCGGTTTCTGCGCGCAGGTAAGACAGCCTTCCCCACCTCTGGTTCTGTGCAGGGCGCCTCTCCTTCTAGGCGCCTCGCACCCCGCCTGGAGGGAGCCTCAGCCCGGACGGGTGAGAGTACAGAGGGGTAGTCTTGTCTTCTGTGCCTTGAAAGCAGGCACAGGTTGGCTGAGCCGTCCGTTCTCCCACCTGGCGGAAGCTTCGGGCCCGCCTCTCCAGGTGTCACTGTGGAGCGGGGGAACCTAGATTTGTAGAAGTGTATGATCTCGGTTAGGTACCGCTTGGAAACGCCCAGTAATTTACATCAGGTTAGGATATCTGTATTGAATGCTAATACTGCCTGAGCTGTAGAAAGACGAGTGAATTATACAAAGATAATGGAAAAAAGGGAATTCAAGGTAGAGGACCTTTTTGTGCATTTAGCTGCAGAGAACTGCATATTGAATGAATTAGGGAAGTCTTGTCAACGTTAAATCATTTTTCCCTGTAATTATTCTAGAAACAGCTGGAAGAGGAAGATTGATAAATACAATTTTAGGAAAATTGTTGGAGGGCAGAACAGGAAAAAAATGAGTCTGTATTAGCTTGAGCCTCCACATAGTCTTTCTTTTTAAGTGATGGGAGTGGAAAGCTGCATCTACAGTCCATCTACACTTTCATTTTTATTTTTTAAAGACTTTTTTTTTTTGCTGCAATGCTGGTTACCTTCCTTTCCCAACCTCGTCTTTTGTTTAAGGATGAAAATTTAATGAAAGAGACTGAGAGGAGCTGGGAGTAGGGAGGTGTTTTGTTTGGGTGTGTTTAGGGAGAATAAAGCCCATGGAGTCAGAAAAAAACATCCTTCAAAACTGGCATTGATGTTATACTGCCTGGATCAGGGCTTTGGGATTTTGTCAGAAAATAAAAACCTTCCATTAACAACAAGCCCGTTTTTAACAATTGCTGTGTGCCATCTGCTGTAAACCCTTAGCATAATGCTTCCAGAACATAAAACCTTTAAGAACTGACTCAGTGTGAAAGGTTTTTGTTAAACGCATGCATACACACGCTTATCCCCCCGTGTGCACTTGTGCACACTACACACACACCTGTATACACCTATGTAACATACTGTATACATAATATTACAAAAGGGAGTGGATAATGAAAAGACAAATATTTTTCAATTTATTTTGAGGATTTGGGGATTATGGTGTGAATGCAATCTGTAGTGGAAAACAAAAAACAATAGTGTTGGGTGGTATATAATTTTGAAGGTAAAGCAGAGGGATTTGTTAATCAATGTTGGTAAGGAAATAATCTAAATATTAAAGGTACAGTTTATTTAAAAGTGATCTGTCTGGGAAGAGGAAATGACTGCAAACTGAAATTGAGGTTTGCAGCCGCAGTGAGGCGATGGAGAACAAAGCCTTTTATGTGAGCCACATTAAGTAAACTGTTCATGCTTGAGCTGCAGGTATCAGCCCAATATAAAGCATAGCTCTGTCACCCTGTCATTTCACTGTGGGCAATTATAATTTTTATGGCAGTGAAAATATATTACATAAATAAAAGCTCTTTAGAATGCTCAAGAGGAAGATTGCAGCCTTTTACCTGAATAAGACACACAGCACCCCTTTAACTGGGCAATAGGTGTCTACATATTTTCGTAGAAATCTTTATGCGTTTGTATATCATGGGTGTTGCCATCTCCTGCTCCCCTTCATGCACAAAGGCATCCTCCCTCCAAGAAAAGCAGAAAGGCATTATTTTTTCTCTCAATAAAGAATATATTTGTTTATGTGTATTTTAACATTGATTTCCAAGTACTTTTATCTGATTATCATAGGTTTATATATGTACTCATGATTTGCATATGCATAGAGCTATTGTGCCTTTAGGATTAGTGGGTACATGCTGTATATCTTTTCATCATTTGTTTGATTTTTAATTGTAGTATTTCATAGTTTGCTATAATATTATTTAATCTCCAAAAGTCTTTAAAAATTTTTCCTGTAAGTAGAAAATTGCTTGACATACATCTAGAGCACTAAGTAATTTAAAAATTGAACTTCCTTTAAAGAATAATAATATTTGATTACATTATTTTCATTTTCTTGGTTTCTCTCTTTTATTTTCCTCTTCTTGTCAGATAATCTGTTTGTTCCTGGCTGTTGGTGCTAATTTACATTTCTAGTTGTCTAGACTACTAAAAACAGCCAGTGTGCTCAGGAATTTTAAACTTAGTATTTGTTAATTCTCTGCAGCAACTCTCTCTTAGGATGACTTGTTTACAGCACCTTTTGAGGGAGGAGAAGAAAGAATGTGCTGACAGAGCATGACCCAGTGAAACTGGCCCAGCCATTACCTCATCCTAGTAGCTACTTCAGATTCATTGAGAGAGCAGGCATCTTCTCAATGGAAACCAAATGCCAGGGGCACACACACCCATCTCAAGGCAGAAGACCTTTTCCCATACCCTCTACTAATGTTACTCTTTGGAGGTTAAAGGGTATTTTTCTCTTTATATCTTTTCAGGGATCTTGAACTTGGCCAAAACTATGCAGCCAGAAATGAAACTTGGCACAGAATCCTCTAAGCCTGAAGGAATGATTTCATTCCTTTACTACTTTTGGCTTAAATCAATTCACAAATTTTCTAAACATTAGAAGGGAGAAGGAAGAAGAAATGCTTGTTGGTGTATTTTTGCATGTTTTCTTATGGCACACATACTTTTTTTTAAATTTTACTAGCAACTAGATAATAGACTGCACTGCTATGCTTTTGAGAACTATAGTTGCACTGTGGGACTTCAAATGAGTTAGTACATTTGCTTAGATGTTTACATGACACTATGTGTACCCCTAAACTATTCATTGATATCCATATGAGACAGACCATTTGAAGACCGACTTGGGGATTTTAGTATTCAGGCTGATTATTCTGATAATGAATTCTTTTCAATGATTAATTTCCTTTTGATAGATTAAGCTAAAGAAGCTGAAATAATAGTTATAAGAGATGATAACACTACCCCCAGATCAATACTTTACACCTTAATGCTAAAAGTACTCATTTAGGTAAGTCATTAGTAAATGCATGAACCTGAAGATAACATTCTGAAACAGTCATAACCTTTTTCTCTGATACATGAGTTAAAGATGCTATTAAATCTTTGAGTCATATCTGAATCTCTCAAATATGTTTGTTCTTTTTGCTACTTTACTCTATCCCTTTACTGTTGCCATTGCCTTGATCTCCTCAATCCAGAAACCTTCTCAGGTATGGGCTATATTGATCATTTCACTGATTTTTTTCCCTCTCCCTTCACATCGTTTTTAAAAATCTCGTATTTGAATGTTAGACTTCTCTAGGCATTTTGACATCGATACTGTTACTCTCAATACAAATTAGCTTTTACTTTTCCCTTAGGAGAACACTTATTCCTATTTATTTGTTACATATCTATTAACTTTCTACTAGATGAAGAATATCATACTGAGGGCTGTGTAATGAGATACCAAAAAAATAGGCATGGTTCCTGGCTTTAGGAATTTACAAATGCAGTTGGAGGGATTTGTTTCTTTTTTTTAAAGTAGCATTCAAAGGAGTAGTTGTACTACAGATATGATACACAGTGAAGGGACTGCATGTGGACACAGAGACAATATCCCAGGGCCTCAAAGACAAGCTTTCATATGTCAGTTACGTAAATGTCCTAACATATGTCTTCTTTATTCCATATGTGTGTGTATATATGTGTGTGTGTGTGTATGTATATGTATACATAGTATTTCTTTAAATTAGGGAATGATAAAATATAACTCTCTTTGAGTGGTGTGTATATATTCACATACGTAATGCAAGTACCAACAGTCTCAAATGTTTCAGTCAATCAGATGTAGAAGGTCATGTCATTAAATGTTGGAAAGCACATGAAAATTCTCATCCCAAGTATTCTGGGAAAAAATTTCAGTATTCTCAAGGAATTAGCAGTCCCAGGTGATTTCTAGGCATCAAAAACAGGTAACTATGCAGTAAGAAGTGGTACAAAAAGGGCCAAACTCAAAGGACAGGGTCTTTGGGAGAGTTTGGGTGGGTAGGTTGGGTAAAGGAGATGAGGAATAACAGCAAATTCTCAGCTGTTCATGTTGTCCATTTGGAATGGAGATGAGCCTTTGTCTAAGTGGGTGGAAAGGGAAGAAATCTAGTTTGTTTTTCTGCATTGACATGATATTTTGTCCATATCCCTCCCCTATCATTACTTAGAATTAAGGCTGTGGTGGTTTGTTGTAAAATTTATAAAAGATGCTGTTAGAAGCAAGTCTGTAGTGAATTAAAAATTTAAAAACAATGTGAACATAATTATTTGATTTTTTATGAAGAACACTTTGAATCCAATCTTTGAACTTAATCTTTCCTGTTCAAGAGAGATAGACTTTCCTTTTAATGGTAGTATTTTAAACTGTGATACTTTTTCCTTACACATTTTAGTGAAATTCTGTGGAAATTTAGACAAAATAAAGAGCTCAAGATTTCCTCTTTCAGCGAGTTGTTAAATTTATATTATGGACTTTGTGGAAAGTTTTAAATGATTTGTTTTCCATTAAAGAGGCAGAGAGGGCAAATTTCTTTTTTTTTCTTTTTGTTACATTAATAAACCTAAGGAAAACAATTTTACATGTAGGATCACACAGGTTGACTTTTCCTTTCACTTCTTCCATTTCTTATTTTCTTTATTCTCCACCCTCTCATCCTTTTCCCCCTGGAGTCTTTCTTTCCTACCCTCCTTTCTTTCAATTTGCATTGGCAAAAAATTATTGATCATTAGAAAATGCAAATACAGTCTGCTATTTTTTAATATAAATTATTTTATTATCACTAATCTACAATTACACGTGCAATATTATGGTTATTGAACTACCCCTTCATCAGGCCACCCCCCACCAACCCCATTACAGTCACTGTCCATCAGCGTAGTGAGATGCTATAGAATCACTACTTGTCTTCTCTGAGTTGTACAGCCCTCCCCGTGCCCCCCCAACATTACATCTAATCGTAATGCCCCTTGTTCCCTCTTATCCCTCCCTTCCCCCCCAGTTTCCCCAATCCCTTTCCCTTTGGTAACTATTAGTCCGTTCTTGGGTTCTGTGAGTCTGCTGCTGTTTTGTTCCTTCAGTATTTTTTCTTTGTTCTTATACTCCACATATGAGTGAAATCATTTGATACTTGTCTTTTTCGGCTTGGTTTATTTCACTGAGCATAATACCCTCTAGCTCCATCCATGTTGTTGCAAATGGTAGGATTTGTTTTCTTCTTATGGCTGAATAATATTCCATTGTGTATATGTACCACTTCATCTTTATCCATTCATCTACTGATGGACACTTAGGTTGCTTCCATTTCTTGGCTATTGTAAACAGTGCTGCAATAAACATAGGGGTGCATCTGTCCTTTTCAAATTGGGCTGTTGCATTCTTAGGGTAAATTCCTAGGGGTGGAATTCCTGGGTCAAATGGTATTTCTATTTTGAGTTTTTTGAGGAACCTCCATACTGCTTTCCACAATGGTTGAACTAACTTGCAATCC
>JAVSCE010012442.1:0-32155 GCA_032199065.1 Smutsia gigantea | reverse complement strand
AATTCAGCAAAGTTGCAAGATACAAAATTAATACACAGAAATCTGTTGAGTTTCTATACACTAACAATGAACTAGTGGAAAGAGAAATCAGGAAAACAATTCCATTCACAGTTGCATCTAAAAAAGTAAAATACCTAGGTATAAACCTAACCAAGGAAGTGAAAGACCTATACCCTGAAAACTACAAGACACTCTTAAGATAAATTAAAGAGGACACTAATAAATGGAAATTCTTCCCATGCTCTTGGCTAGGAAGAATTAATACTGTCAAAATGGCCATCCTGCCTAAAGCAATCTACAGATTCAGTGCAATCTCTATCAAAATACCTACAGCATTCTTCAATGAACTAGAGCAAATAGTTCTAAAATTCATATGAAACCACATAAGACCCTGAATAGCCAAAGCAATCCTGAGAAGGAAGAATAAAGCGGGGGAATTGCGCTCCCTGACTTCAAGTTCTACTACAAAGCTACAGGAATCAAGACAATTTGGTACTAGCACAAGAACAGACCCATAGACCAGTGGAACAGAATAGAGAGTCCAGATATAAACCCAAGCATGTATGGTCAATTAATATACGATAAAGGAGCCATGGATATACAATGGGGAAATGACAGCCTCTTCAACAACCGGTGTTAGCATGACTTGACAGCTACATGCAAGAGAATGAAACTGAATTGCTGTCTAAGCCCATACACAAAAGTATCTCAAAATGGATCTAAGATCTAAATGTAAGTCATGAAACCATAAAACACTTAGAAGAAAACATAGGCAAAAATCTCTTGAATGAGCAACTTTTTCCTGAGCACATATCCCTGGGCAAGGGAAACAAAAGCAAAAATGAACAAATAGGAGTACATCATGCTAAAAAATTCTGTACAGCAAAGGACACCATCAACAGAACAAAAAGGCATCCTACAGTATGGGAAAATATTTTTGTAAATGACATATCTGACAAGGGGTTAACATCCAAAATATATAAAGAACTCACACACCTCAACACACAAAAGCAAATAACCCAATTAAAAATGGGCAGAGGATATGAACAGACAATTCTCCAAAGAAGAAATTCAGATGGGCAACAGGCACATGAAAAGATGATCCACATCGCTAATTATCAGGGAAATGCAAATTGAAACCACATAAGATATCACCTCACACCAGTTAGCATGGCCAACATCCAAAAGACTAGGAACAACAAATGCTGGTGAGGATGCAGAGAAAGGGGAACCCTCCTACACTGCTGGTGGGAATGTAAACTAGTTCAACCATTGTGAAAAGCAATGTGGAGGTTCCTCAAAAAACTAATAATAGAAATACCATTTGACCCGGAAATTCCACTCCAGGAATTTACTCAAAGAAAGCAAATCAGATTTTAAAAGACATATGCACCCCTATGTTTATTGCAGCACTATTTACAATAGCCAAGATGTGGAAGCAAGATGATCAGATACAGAAGTAGTACATATACACAATGGAATATTATTCAGCCATAAGAAAGAAACAAATCCTACCATTTGCAACAACATGGATGGAGCTAGAAGCTATTATGCTCAGTGAAATAAGTTAGGCAGAGAAAGACAAATACCGAATGATTTCCTTCATTTGTGGGGTATAACAGCAAAGCAAAACTGAAGTAACAAAATAGCAGCAGACTCACAGACTCCAAGAAGGGACTAGTGGTTACCAAAGGGGAGGGGTGGGGAAGGATGAGTGGGGAGTGAGGGAGAAGGGGATTCAGGGGTATTATGATTAGTTCATATGGTGTTGGAGTGGGTCATGGTGAAGACAGTGTAGCACAGCGAAGGCAAGTAGTGACTCTGGCATCTTACTACACTGATGGACAGTGACTTCAATGGGGTATCAGGGGGACTCAATATTATGGGTGAATGTAGTAACCACATTGTTTTTCTTGTGAAACCTTCATAAGAGTGTGTATCAATGATACCTTAATAATAAAAAATAAAATAAAAAGATTGAATTCCCAATTTAAAAGCTACTGAGAATAAAAATAATAAGTAAATAATTCTGAAGGTACAACTTCTAGGCATAGATGGTTTCACTGGAACATTCTAGCAAAAGTTTAAAAAATTAACATCAGTTTTACACAATGTCTTCCAGAAAAGGAGAGAATACCTCCAGCTCATTTTTGTAGACAGTGTTACCCTCAAAAGAAAATATTACCCTCAGATAAAAAAAACAAAGACAGTACAAAAACTGAAAATGACAGACCAATGTCTCTTATGAACTAGGTGCAAAAATCCTCAAAAAAAAAAGCAAACAAATCCAATAATGTATAAAAACAATTATACAATATGATCAGGTGGAATTATTTTGTAGGTATGCAGGGTAGTTCAACATTTGAAAACCAATTAATCTACCATATTAATAGGCTAAAGATGGAAAATCATTATCAATTGACACAAAAAAATTTGGCAAAATCCAACACCTGTTCTTGATTAAAAAAAAAAGACTCAGCTAATAAATGAGAAGGTAATGACCTCAATTTAGCATCTAAAAAAGCCTACAGCTAACAGCATACTTGATGAAAGACTACATCCTTTCTTCTAAGATTGGGAACAAAGCAAGGATGTTTGCTCTTACTTCTCTTATTCAACATACTACCAGAAGGCCAACAGAATAAAGAAAGAAAAAAACTAAAAGACATCCAGATTGGAAAAGAAGAAATAAAACTGTTTGCAGATGACATGAGGTACATAACTGTCTACAGAAAAAATTCCAAGGACTGTACACACAAAAAAGAAAACTCCTAGAGCCAATAACTGAGTTTAGGAGGGTTACAGGATACAAGATGAACATACAAAAAATATTTTTATATGTATATTTTTGTATAATGCTATAAAATGCAGAAAATTAAAAGCAATAATATTTATGAACACGCCAAAGAAAATGAAAGACTTAGATATAAATCTAACAAAATATGTTTAGCATAGGTATTCTGAAAATTACAAAATGTTGATGAAATTCTGCTGAAAGAAATCAAATAAGATCTAAACAATTGGAGAGAGATACAATGTTCATGGATTGGAAGACTCACCACAGTAAAAATGTCAGCTCTTCCCAAATTGATATATGTTTAATGCAAAATCCCAGAAAAGATTTTTATAGACAAACTTCTAAAAATATATGAAAGGTACAAGCAATAGAATAGCTAAAATAATCCTGACAAAAAAGAATAAAGTGGGAAGAGTCAATTTATCCAGTTCTAAGACTTACATTTAACAATAGCAATCAAGGCAGTATAGTATTGATGGAGAAATAGATAAATATCTCAATACAACGAATAGGGAACCCAGAAAAATAGCCACACAAACATGGTCAACTGATTTTTGATAAAGGTGCAAAAAGAATTCAACAGAGGCAAGGTAGCCTTTTCTACAAATAGTACCAGAGCATTTGGACATCCAAAGGCAAAAATAGAACCTCTCCATAAACCTCACTCCTTATTAAAACATTAATTTAAAATGGATCTGGACTTAAATTTTAAACTATAAGATCTTTAAGAAATAGAACAGGTAAAGATCTTCAGGTCTAGGACTAGGCATAAAGTTCTTAGATTTGACACTTAAAGCATGATTTATATATTGAAAAAGTGATAAATTGGACCTCATCAGAATTGAAAACTTGCTCTATGAATGTATAAAGATGATGTGAAGCTACCAACTGGGAGCAAATTTTGCAAACCACATATTTGACAAAGAACCTGTATCTATCTAGAATATATATATAAAGACCTCTCAAAACTCAACAGTAAAAAAAAAAAGTCTGGTCATGCATGTAAGGAACCTGAAAATCATTACTCCCGTCCTCACAAGAAAAAAGCTGAGCAAACGAAATCGACTCTTCTCAGACCCGTCAAAGAATGGGGATCACGGGGAAGACGCACAGGTGGGTCCAGAGAATCACAGTTTAGCAAAGTAAAAGCCCAGAAACAGAAACCTCTGCAAGAACCAGTCTTGAATTGGTAAACTTAAAATGTAATTGATAGATTGCTAGAGGCTCGGTGTAGACCCGCTGGAGAGTTAAAAGCTCTACGGTGTCCAATCTTATGGGGCCACCACACTTTTGTGAGTTTTACCTCCAGGAACACTACCAGGTTCTCGCAATGAAGATCACAGGAAGATCCCTTCATGCTTCCAGCAAGGAGAGGAGAAAAGTTGAGTTTTGAAATATGGCCAGAGCATTCTGCTCTTTTTAACAAGGCTACCCTTAAGGAAGACTATTCTACCACAGCCTCACCTACTTTTACCAGAGTCTAACCAACCTAGGGAAATGGCCATACTCAACTCCAGCCCACTCTGCCTTTCTGTATGAGCAAAGGAACATAGCCAACTCTGGCACCCCCTAGTGTTCCTGTCTAAAAAAAGTACCTGGGACTCAGCTGCGTTGGTTGTTTGCCTCAGTCTGGGTCTGTGGAATTCTCCTACGTTCAGGTCTCCCTTCCCTCCACATGGTGTCAAGTGCAGGCTATGGACTACGTTGATTTGAGAGTTGCTGATTTCAGTCAAAACAGTTCTCAGTGCCATATGGCACTAATGTCAACAACTGGTTGGATTGCTGTAATGTGGACAAAGCACCTCCTTGATGAACTGGGTTTTGACTTTTAACCCAGCTCGAGTTGGCAGGAGTCTAGGCAGTGCCTGCCAAGTACGGGGGCAGGTTGGGGCCTTGCGCACACTGATGCTGACAGGCAGCAGCCCCACCTTCACACTGTTAGTCTGTGGTGCTTGCTTTTGGAGACCAGGGGCTTGGTTTAGAGACTTGGTTCGGAGAAGGGAGCTCAGTTTGAGAAGTTGACAACTAGCATGGAGTTGAATGTGTCACTTCCTTAACCTGAAAGAGTCTGAGCTGTTTCCCAAGGTTACCCTCTTGTCCAGAGTGGGATTTGCCAGGACTTTGCTGTTCATGCTGGCCCGTGCCTGTGTGTGACCGACCAGGCTTCAACAGACGCTTTCTTGGAATCTGAGGGTAAGAAGGATGAAGGGCCAGTGCCACCTGTCCGTCCGCAGTGGGCATATTGCCTAACAGCTCTCTCTGATCTTTCTCTTGCATGTCCTGGTTTCTCTGCTTCTTTTCAACTTTGTAACATGACACCCAGCCGCTGGCTTCTTATCTTGCTACCTCCTCCCACCTCCCCACTCTCCTCTTAGATCCACACAGAGAACACAGACAGCTTTTGCTCTGAAGCCTTAATAATCTTGTCATTTCCCTTAGCACCCTCTCTCTGCTGGGCTCATTGTTCAGCAATGCTCTAGCCAGGGAAAGACTATATGCCACTCTGTCAACCCCTGCCTTCACTTCCTCCCTCTCTCAGTATCTTACTCAGGCAGGCCACATGCCCTCACAGGAGTCCCCATCAGGGGTGGGGACAGGGCCTCTGAACATTTGGTCTGGAGTTTTTCCAGCTCCTCCATAAACTCTGGAGATATGAAAAACAAGACTGTTGACTATCTTAGCTTTTCTACCGTGTAAGCTTCTCCTGGAGGAGGATAACAAAAATTCTTGTGCTCTCAGGCCAAGCCCGTCAGGGAAAGCATTTTCCATCTGTGAGGAAGCTTCTGGGATGACTGCTGTCCAGTGGGCCCTCCAGGCTTGGCCAGTGGGCGGCTGCGTGATGAGCCGTGGCAGGTATGCCACCCAGCTCGGCACCTCTGGGTGCAAGGAGTCCTGAGCCCCCAGCTCAGCAGGAGCATAACGAGAGTCTCCCAAACTGGAAAAGCAGGTCACTCCCGTTAGAAACTGACAGCATCCTGCACAAGGAGGTTCCTTGCCTGCTTCCTTTGCTCCTTCCAAGAAGGACTGTGCTTTGAAGCAAGAAAAAAATATTGCCCACCACATAGCTTTTCTCAAATATACTGACACTAATAAACAGGAACCCCCCTGTCAGGGTCCCCAGTTACTTGGCCCTCTCATAATTTTCAACATTAAAACAAAGCCTGTTACAGAACTGCACCGGCTAATGGCTGTATCGGCAGCATCCTTTACATTCAGCTGTAATTCATGACCTTAGTATGTTACCTTGTGGGAAAACAAGGTCTGTTCCTGAGGGGGGTTTTTTTGGTGGGAAAGTATGTTAAAAACTGGGACGGGCAGGGAGAAAATAATGAAAGAGCCATTAGAAGTAAGAAGGTCCGACGCCTTGGGCAGCTTGCTCAGGGAGCTGCTCCGTGGGGATCTCCACCTGCGGTCACCCTCTTGGGCCTTCAGGTGGCCTGCTCCAGGTGGAGCTCAGGGCCCAGCATACAGTCTGTGGGACCCGTACTCCTCAGGGACTTTCTCTGGGAAAATAAGTAACAGGAGATGGATCTAAGTTTTCAGTCTTTCCTTTCTACCTGTCCTCCAAGAAAGCTGCAAAAGTGCTCAGAAATGAGGGTGGGGAGTAGATAAGACTTAACACCAGCAGGGTAATGGGCTATGGTGAGGCAGATGGCAGTAACAGTGGTAGTTACTGGTATTTTGACACTCATGACACCTTGTTCAGCACCTCATGGCTTTCAGAGTTTACTCACATCCTATTACTCAAAGTCCATTATGATGTCAGCTCAGCAGGCATGATTACCCCCCATTTTACAGATGAATGTATTGGTTTCTCAGTTAGTAAATGGCTGAGGCCAGAGCTCGAATCTAGATGTCCTTATTAGTCACTCACTAACCTTGTGTCTTTTCAAAGCACCAAGCTGCAGGGCTGTTGTATACTTAAAAAGTGAAGGTTCTGCCACTCCCATCCCATTCCCAATTATCCCAGATTCTTTCTGGGCTCCTATACCTACTACATTTTCTCTCACATGAACATTAGGTCTCCCACCACTAATGGTAAAAGAAAAAATGATATTATCAAAATTAAACATTTCTCCTCATCAAAAGACACCTTTAAGAAAATGATAGATTGTCCATAGACTGGGTAAAACTATTTACAGCACAATGACAAATCCATCATATATAAAGGAAACCTACAAATGAAGAATATAAAGACAATATAATTTATAAAGTGGGCAAAAGACCTAAAAATTTACTTCAACCAAGGAGATATACAAGTAGTCAATAAGCATGTGAGAAAGGGCGCAACATCATCAGTCATAAGAAAACGTAAATGAAAAACTACAGTGACATAGCACTACATTCCCACTAGAAAGGCTCAAATTTAAAAGACTGAAATCATTAAATGATGTGGAATAACTAGAACTCTCAGACATTGCTGGAAATATGTATAACATAGGATAATCATTTTGGAAAACTGTCAATTCTCATCAGGTTAAATATACAATCACTCTAGATACCCACATAATAGGAGTGAAAAACTCATGTCCATACAAAGACTTGTACAGAAATATTCATTGCCACTTTTATTTGTAACAGCCAATACCATTAAGCAACCTAAGTGTTCATTGATAGGAACATGGAAAATAAATTATGGCATATTCATTAAATGAAATACTATTTAGCATTGAAAAGGAATGGACCACTGATTCATACAACAACATGGTAGAATTTCAAACACATTATTTTGGGTAAAAGAAGAGACACAAAAGAGTGCTTACTGCTACAGAAAAAAACAAACTTAAAATGGATTAAAGACCTAAATATAAGATCTGAAGCCATACAAATCCTAGAGGAAAATATCACCAGTACACTCTTGAACATCAGCATTCATAATTTTTTCTTCATGTATCTCCCCAGGTAAGGGAAACAAAACCAAAAATAAACTGGTAGAAGTACATCAAACTCAAAAACTTCTGCACAGCACAGGAAACCATTGACAAAACAAAAAAGGCAACCTACTGAATGGGAGAAGATATTTGCAAATGATATATCTAGTAAAGGGCAAATACCCAAAATATGTAAAGAACTCATACAACTCAACACCAAAAGAAACATGAATAATCTGATTTCAAAAGAAGACATACAGATGGCTGACACATAAAAAGATGCCCGACATCACTACTCATTAGGGAAACGTAAAACCATAATGAGATATCACGTCCCACCAGTCAGAGTGGCTGGCGTCAACAGCACACGAAATCACAAGTGTCAGCAGGGACGCGGGGTGTTGGGAGAATACCATACAACCCAGTAATTCTACTTCTGGGAATTTGCCCAAAGAAAACAAAATCAATAATTCTAAAAGATACATGCTTGCCTATGTTTATTGCAGTATTATATACAATAGCCAAGGTATGGAAACAACATAAATGTCCATTAATAGATGGATAAAGATGTGATATATATATATACACAATGGAATATTAGTCAAAAAATAATAAAACCTTGCTATGAGCAAGAACAGGATGGACCTAGAGGGAATTATACTAAGTGAAATAAATCAGACAAAGATAAATAACCGTGTTTTCACTTATACCTAGAATCTGAAAAAACAAAGCAAATGAACAATAGAAATAAACTTGTAAGCACCAAGAAAAGACTAGTGGTTGCCACAGGAGAGCTGGGAGGGAGCATGGGTGAAATGGGCGGAGGGGAAAAACAGGAGAATGTTTGACATCTCGATCTGGGTGATCGTTGCATAAGTGTGCACACATGTCAGAATTCATCAAGGTGCACACTAAGATTTGTGCTTTTTATTATATGTGCCTCAATTAAGACAAATTTGTATACTAAAAAAGTACATGCATACTGTATGATTCCATTTATGTGAAGTCTGAGAAAATACAAATTCATAGTGATAGACATAAGAAAGTGGTTAAGAGGGTTGTGGATTAGATTGGAAAGGGACACAAGGGAAATTTGGGGAGTAATGGAAATGTTCTTTCTCTTATTTTGAGTAGTGATTGCCCAGCTGTCTAAAAACTGTCAAAACTCTTCTAACTGAACTCTTAAGATCTGTGTATTTCGGTGTATGTTGGTTATATCTCAGTATATTTTTTCAATGGTCTCTGCTGGGTTAACTACAGGGATAATGGCCTTGCCCCTCGGAGGCCAGCTCCTCCCCTCTGCCTGAAACCTGAGGTCTGAGCTAATGAACTCCCCAGATAGCCTGGGCCTGAGGGGTGAAGACAATGAAAAGTTTCAGAAAAACACCTTCAACCAAAAGGCCTTTCCACTTAGTGGTGCTAAAAAGGCTGCTTCTCTCTGCCTCCACCCAAGTGGTAGACTAACCCTTATTTATTATCTTCATGTGTTAAAACTCAGAGGTTGAGTAACAGAGGCTCTTGCCCGTCATCTCTCACTGCACTGTTGTCCAAAAGTAATAAAGCACAGCTCTCTGCAGAATGCAGCTGATTTAACAAGCCCAGGGTCACCCGTCATGCTAGGCAGGTAGGTACCTCATTGTCGACATGGAAGTCAGGTCCAGTGACAGACTCAATCCTCATTTTAGGGTTCCCTGGACTCCACACAGACTGACTTTAGAACCTAGGGATGATAAAAGCAGGGCCTCAGGCCATACTTAAAGGTATAGTCTGATGGTGTCTGAGCAACCCCGGGGGACCAGGGAGCTCCCACCCCAGGGAGACTGGAAACCAGTCACATGAGGGACAGTACTGGGATCATGTGTCTTTACCCCTGAGACAGTGTGAGGAGGCTCCACAACCATCCAATTAATTGAAGGCTGTCTAAGGGAAGAGGAAACATGTTTTATTTATTCCAAACTGCATAAATTCAATGTACAGCAGCCACAAGAAGCTGGATGTTAATGCAACATAAAAAGGACCTTTGTGGCAGCCGAAGGTGCTCAGCATTTCATTCACATATGCATCATTCGGCCGATAATTTTGGAATACCTATATTTCGTGCACACACCAGGATGGATCGGTTGCACACTTAGCCCTGAAGGATGTTCTACTGCAGAGTGGGAGAAAAGATATGATTATAATTAACTCAGGTACAGGGCACTAAGAGACAAACACAGGCGAGAGGGCCGCATCGGGAGAGGGAGGGGGAGTTACTTCCCACGTCCGCCGGGCCCATGAGGCTCACCAACGCTTTGGCTCCTTTCTCATTCATTCTTTCATCCATTCAAAAATACTCATTCAGCACTGCTCTAAATGCTGGGGATATAGAGTGAATAAGGGAAGACAACCCCTTGTCTCCATGGAGTTTATATCCTACCAAGGAAAGACAGCCAAAGGGCTAGCAGATGGTACAGTACCTTAGCTGGGCACTGGTACTGTAGAGAAATCATTTTACTCTGGATCTTTATCCCTCTCTTCAAGCAAACAGTCTCCCTTGCTTTTGGCTACAGGGACTTCCCACCTCACTGAGAAAACTGTGGCCTCGGCCACCCTCGCCTGCAAATATCCCAACTACCATCATTTCTCCCCATCCTTACCCTATTACTTTCTGATTCAGAAGAAATATTCTTCCTCAGAGACGGACCACTTAATTTATGCCGTTCCCCTTCCTCTGGGCTCTGACTCCATCAGCTTTGCCAGGACCCCTGCTCCCTACCTTTCTCTTCTCATTCATTAGTTCATCTGAAACTCACAGACTTGTTCATTTCTAATAGACCTAAAGCAACATTTCTTGGCTGACCCCAACATGGCAAGTAGGGTTAGTCAAGAGCTAATATGGATCAACTGGTAGCAGCTTCCTGGGCACAGTGGCAAGGGGGAGTTTCCAAGATCATGTGTGGACTCACAGAAAACATACACACCTGATGCGTTATTATGTGTGCACATGGTTACAGAGAGCACCAGCCATCAGCTGTCATGGGGCTTTCGATGAGTACCTGCAGATCCTGTCCCACCCTGACTCACTCTTTCAACCTTTGTTGCCAAACTTCTTAAAAGCTCACACTATACTTCTTGCCCCCACTACTTCGCCTCTCCTTTATTACCTCACCTGCCCCACCATGTCTCTGTCTACGGGCCTGTTCCGGCAAAGATCACACACTGATCACCTAATTGCTGGTACCATGGCTTTTGCCCTCGTTGTGCTCAATGTCCTCTTGGTAGCACTGAATGTTGGTTTTCCCAAACATGTCCTCAGCCCTCTGCTCAACTTTCTGTTATTCGTTGGGTAATTTTATCCATCCCATTGATGCAAATAAACTCATACTCGGGTAGCTTTTCTCCAATCAGTCTCCCCAGAATGCTGTCCTGAGCCACTGGACTCTTCCCATTGAATCTACTGCTGAGCATATAGACTCTTGGTGCCCAAATAGGACTTGTTATCCTCTTTTCAAAGGCCTCCTCCTCCCAAATGCCATTTCATAGCTGATGGTATTGCTCACCTTGCAAGCCCCCAAACCAGGGAAGTTAAAGTGATTGTTAACTTCTTCCTCTCCTTTCCCTTCTACATCAAATCCTTTATAAACTTCTTTCTGTCAATTGTACCTCAGAAATGTCTCCAGAATCCATGACCTGCTCTCCACTTTCATTGCCTTTCCTTAGTTCCAGCCTTCATCTCTTGCCTACTATTGAAATTACCTCCTATTTGTGTCCCTTTCTCTTCATTATGCTAACTCCATTTTAGTCCAGTTCTGCCTCCCCCACCACTAGTATTCTTTTCTTAGAAGATAAACCTCAACATGCTATTCTGTTAGTTAAAAGCTTCCCAGAAATTATCCAAATTTCCTTTAAATGCTGAACAGTTAAACAAACATACCATGGAGTACTACTCAGCAATGAAAAGCAACACACTTTTGATATACACCACAACTTGGATGAATCTGAAGGAAATTATGCTGACTGAAAAAAAAAAGATCTCAAAAGGCTACATATTATATGATTCCATTTATGTTATAATCATGAAATAACATAAGTAGACAGATGGAGAACAGACTGATGGTTACCAAGTATTTGGAATAGGGGATGGGTGTGGCTATAATGAGACGGCCCAGGGAATCTGGTGGTGATGGCACAGATGAGTAATTGATTGGATATCTTGATTGTACACAGATGAGTATCTTGATTGTGATGGTGGTTATTCATGGCTACACATGCGGTAAGTCGCACAGAACTACACACACACACACAAATTAGTGTTATTAACTGGTGAAAACTGAATGAACTCTACAGATTATACCAACATCAATTTCTTGGTTTTGATATTGTAGTATGGTTAGGTAAGATATTAACACTGAGAAAGGCTATGGAAGGGTGCATGGGACTTCTCTGTACCTTACTTCACAACCTCATGGGAATCTATAATTACTTAAAATTAAAAGTTGAAAATAAATAATTATTTTTAAAATAAAGTAAAAAAACATAAGAATAAGAACCTTCAATGATTCCCAATTTTTACAAAACAAATAGAAATTCCTTTGTTTAACATTCAAGGCCTTTAACAATGAGCTTCAAACCCTATTGCTCCTCCTTTTAGACCCTTCATTCATGGATCGGTTCATTCAGTAACTGTTGAGAACCCACGATGGGCTTGGACACTGAACACAAGTGGTGAGCAAGAAAGAGAAGGCCCCTGCCCTAAGAAACTTGCCATCTTTGGGAAAAAGAGCCAGATGGGCAAGCAATTCTAATGAGTGGACCAAGGGCCACAACTGGGAGGTACAGAAAGCTGTCAATCACTCTTATCATCCCTTTTCACCTGGGCTATTCCATTTGCCCAAAATGCTCTTCCTTGCACTAGTGAAATTCCACTGTCAGCTCTGTTATGAAATCTTCCCATTCATTCAGCATTTACTGAGTGCCAATGTTGTGCCAGGCTTTGTTTCAGATCTTGAGGCCGCACCATGAATACCACAGCACAACTTCTGCCCTCTTGCAGCTGATACTAGTAAGAAAGATGAGAAACAGCCAAAGTGGATCCAGAAAGACTCTAGAGAACAGGAAAACATGGCAGCAATAAGCTATATGAGAGTAGTAGGAGACTTGATTTAGCCTGGATGGGTCAGGGAAGTTCTCACCAACCTAGTGATATTTAAACTTATACCTAAATGACAAGAGAAAGCAGGGAGGAGTATTGTACTTAAAGGGAAAGGGAGAACTGGTACAGTCTTAAAAAGGGAAACATCTGTCTGTTTCAGGAACAGAAAGATTAGTGTGATCTAGCAAAGTGGGAAAGGCAGAGTAAAAGGTCAGCCAGGTGGGCAAGGGGCTGTTTTGAAGGGCTTTTATAAGTCAGGGTGATGACTGAATTTTATTCTAAGCACAACACGGAGACTTTGGAGGGCTTTAAGTGGGAGAGAAACATCTAATGGAGTTTTTAAATAATCATACTGACTTCAGTACGGAGAAGGAATTGTAAGGTGAAGGGCAAGTTAGGGGTCAAGAGAAGATGAGGCTCCTTGGTGGCCCTAAAAGTCCTAAGTCACACTCCTGAGGTCTCATTTGTCACTTGGTTTTGGGTCTGTGGTTTATGTACGTGCCTTCCTGACCTATGTAGTTGGTTCCTGATGGAGCTGACAGACAATGTGTTATTCTTTTGTTTTCTCCCTGATGCTTACCTAGCTCAGTAGTTTCTTAAATAAAATTGAATATGTCCAGCGAGAGGAGTAAGGAAAGTGGATCTAGAAAGACTCTAGAGAACAAATGGCATTTAGTAGACCATGAAGGATGGGAAAACTTTGGACACATAGGAATGGGAGGAAATAGCCTTCTGGATGGAGGGAACAGCACAATGAAGAAAAGCAAAGATGGGAAATCAATCAATGGGATGAGGGAGGGGCAGGATATGGAGATGTAAATCAGCTTCAGGGAGTAGCTGGTATGCGGAGACTGGAGAAAATATGTTGGAAAGAATAGAAAGATGGGTTAAGGTAAAATTATGGTGGTGATAAAATTTTGAGTTCTCAGAAAAATAAAACTGAAGGCCACTGGAGCAGGAAGGGATAGGAGTGTGAGTAAAAACTGCAATACTTCCAGAATCTCTCACCTGGCCTTAGTGCAGCTCCATATCAATATGTGTTTCCAAGGGCTGGAGAGAAGTAGGCCATCTCCATATCAATCGGTGACTACAGAGGGGTGGGGAGCAAGGGCACACCTGGAACAGAGAGGTTTGGTGGGGTCCTTTTGCAACTGGGTCACAAGAGACACAGGCAAGCAGAAGTAGATGAGTGCTTGTAAGCAATAAACAGTTTTCTCCCACTTTATTTCTCCTTTTGACTGATTTCAGCTTCAAAGGTTATTTGCCCAAGGCTTGGAACATATTATCCCCTGGAGTTACACCTCGCAATAGTCAGCAGGAACTCTGAACCCGAAATCTGTCTTCATGAGTGCAATGCGTGCACAGGCTGCCCTAGAAATGGTGGGGAGATACCCAGAAACCCTCCAGTGGCTGGTTCAGTAGTGGGGTGATGACTCACCCTTCCCTCCAGCAGTGGTGGACAGTGAAGCTTCACACAGTAACGCTCCATCTGTGGGACTTCCACTCAAGGAGGCCCTAGTGGGGAACTGGTCTAGGGTAAAGCATCTCCTAGATGGGTGGGCCTTCCCCAGAATTGGGGAAGGGTGGAGACACCAGAAGCTGTGGAATTAGCCCTCCGTGAGATACAAGACTGCTTAGAGGCCCTAAATGGCCATGTGAAAGCTGGGATTGTGGGATGTTTGTTTCTCAAGATATTGGAAAGAGTTATTGAGGAGAGAAACACACTTCAGCATCACTTGGAGGATCTAGGTGATGACCTGTGGGATGCTGTCGGTAAAATTTAAATATTTCTAGAATCTCTAGCCTGGCCTTAGTGCATCTCCATATAAATTGGTGTTTCTAAGGGGTGAAGAGAAGTAGTCCATCTCCATATTGGTCGGTAATTACAATGGCGAGTGAGGGCATATCTGGACCAGAGAAGTTGGGTGGGTCCCCTTCTTCTGCAGCCAGGAGACATGGGAGAGCAGAAGCGAATGACTGCTTGTAGGCAATAAACAGGTTTCTCCCACTTTTCTCCCTTTGACTGATTTTGGTTTCAAAGGTATTTTGCCCTGGGATTTTCCCCCAGAGTTACATTTGGCGGTAGTCAGCAGGACCTCTGACCCCAAAATCTGTCTATATAGGTGCAACCCTTGGGCAGGCTCCTCTAGAAATGGTGGGGAGATGCTTGGACCCCCACTGTATATGGTGGGGAAGCAACTGGCTGCTGTGTACCACGCCTTGCAGGCTATAGAACCCATCACTGGAATCAATCCGACCACGGTAATACCATCTATCTCATCACAGGGTAGGTGTGAGACTGGTTCCAATGGCCACAGAGTGGTGTGGCACAGACGCCTACACTGGCTAAATGGGGAGCAAACTTACAGCAGCATAGCGCCCTTTCTACTAGCCCCTCAAATGGGCACTCCAACACATTTTGGGGTCAGTGACATATACCAGGGGGAAGCAAGAAGAACTTGCTTTTGAGCCATTGGTAGCCAAGAGTCCTTATCAGGAAAGAAAAGCCCCTATGCATGAAGATCTTGGTACACAGACGGCTCCAGTCATGGGCAGCCCCCAAAGTGGAGGGCTGTGGCTTTCCATCCTAAGATGGAGACAATATTGATGGAGGATGGAGAGGGGAAGAGCAGCCAGTGGGCCAAGTTGCGGGTTGTATGGCTCATGATCAGAGGAGCCCTCCCCAACAGTTGTCTACCCTGACAACTGCGCTACATATCAGGGCTTGACCCTGTGGCTACTGACATGGTACCATGCCAACCAGTTGGTTGGTCACTGGCCCAGTTTTGGGGGCAAAAGTGGCAAGACCTATGGGCTTCTGGTCAGACTAAGACTGTTGCTGTATATCATATGACTGGCCATTTGCCTTTGAAATCCCTAGGGAATGAAGAAGCAGAGATATTGGCCCAGGTGCGTTGACTAGAAGGAAAGCCTGCCTCTGATGTAGCCCAATGGTTACATCAGTGCTTGTTGCATGTGAAGCAAAAGATAATGTGGCTGTAGCCCATTGGTGGGGCTTGCCATTGATCTTTGAAGTCAGCTGAGTCCAAAAGGAGTGCCCTGGGTGCTCTAGGAGGGACTTACACCGAGTCTCACAGCAACATGGGACAATAGTAAGGGGGCCGATGCCCCTTTTCAGGTGGCAGATAGAGTATATTGGACCTCTGCCCATATCAGAAAGATATTGGTATGCCATGACTTGGGTGGACACAGCTACTGGCCTGTTGGTTTCTTTTCCTGTACATCATGCAGATCAGCAAACCAACAAAAGGGATCTAAAGTGTCTCTGTAGCCTATGGCCGGCCACAGGTGATTGAGAGCAATCACTTCACTGGACCTGCGTTACAAGAATGGGTGCAGCAATTAGGAATAAAGTGGAAGTTTCATGTGCCATAGAACCCTACCAGGCCAGGCGTGACAGAGAGATACAATGGTTTGTTGAAATCTGGACTGAAATCAGACACCACTAGTCTACGGGGCTGGTCAGTTAGCTTATGGACAGTGCTATGGTGCTTGAATGAGAAGCCCTGAAAAGGCCCTGAGCCCTGCAGACATGCTGACACACCTTGCTGCCTCTCCTATACAACTGTACGGGCAAGCCAAAGAGGAGTTATTGACGCCAGGATATGGCCAGCAGAGCAACGTCCTGCTGCCAGCCCCAATTGCATTAAATCCTAGAGAGTCTGTTGAGTAGATGTGGACCTGGAAATTTTGACACATGGACCAGTGATGGCTGGCCCTTCTGGCACCTTGGAAAAAGGCCTGGAAGCTGGCCTCCTCTGTGTTCTTGGAGTAACAGCAGAATGGCCCCCAAAGATCATGGTAGTGTACCCCAAACATCCAGGAGGTAAGAGCATCTTACAGGGAACATTTGGTTTATCTTAAAGGCCAGTGCATGTACTTCCAATAGTATTATACATATACCCCTCAGTGAACCCCCACAGGGAAAGGAGTAAAAGTCTGGCATACTAGACCTGGATGGGACCCCCTTCCTGCCACAGTCCTATCACAGGACCACTCTCTTGCATGCATCCTACCTGATGGACAAGATTTGCTTATGCTGGTGTCATTAAAATATGTATCTTACTTCCCTTAAGGTTATTTTCTTCCGCAGACCGCTGCCTGGCTGCAGCAGCCATCTAATGATCGCTCTGAACTCCCTGCCCATTCAGCTCCTGGTGCCTGTTTAATGGGGACGCTATGGACTTAATCTGCATAGGACTTTGAGCCTAGCTGAATCCTCCGGCTTGAGAATTATCATGGTTTTACTGCTGTTGTTATTGTATGTTATTAGCCTGGTTACAATGCTCCAGTTTTCTTGCATAAGAGCCACTGTGGAATATGGGGAGCAAGTAGATTGTGAGGTGAGATTTCTGGAAGGGTAGGCTGTGGGTAAAATTGCAATATTTCCAGAATCTCCTACCTGGCCCCTAATGCATCTCCATATCAATAGGTGTTTCCAAGGGGGAGGAGGGAAGTAGTCCATCTCCATATCAGTAGGTGATTACAAGGCACAGTGAGAGCCTATCTGGACCAGAGAGGTGGGTCCCTTTTTCTGCCGCCAGGTTGTGAGAGACGTGGGTGAGCAGAAGTGGACAAGTGCTTGTAAAAAATAAATGGGTTTCTTCCACTTTATTTCTCCTTTTGACTGATTTCAGCTTCAAAAGTTATTTGTCCCAGTCTGCAACATATTTTCCCCTGGAGTTACAAGGAGATAAAAGTGTTTTGGAGAAGGGAGAGCAGTTTTCAAGGTAAAAGGTAATGAGTTTTACTTTGACAAGCCTTTGTTCTTCTCCACCTAAAGTAATGATTTACCTCTGAAAGCCCTCACACCATCAGTTCAGCATTTTATCAGTGTAAGACTTTATAAGGTCATCACAGTTTATGTGTTTCCCAAAAGCACAAACGGGATGGGTGAAAACCCTTTCCAGAGAAGCATGGACCATTATACAACACCGTTTTCCTGACAGAAACCTGAGTAAAAGGGTTAATAAGATGTAATCTGCAAAAGGTAGACCAGGGGCTGGGAAGTCCTCAAGGGCGAGCTTGCTCACTCTGAGTCTAGGGATTTGTTTTTCCACTTACATTTCCTTCCAAGAGTGCAAAAGTGTTTTCTTCTCTTGCTTTCCAGTGCACCATGCTTCCCAGCTCATTTTGCGGGATTGGGTTACTTACTACATTGGGGTTTTTCTCTGAATGCTTCCAGCCAGTTCCCTCCCACCTTCTGCTTAAAGCACCATCTCAGAGATGGGGGCTTCTCTCCTTTGCTGCTATTTCCAGCACCAGTTGTCAATCCAGCTGTTTCAGCTGTCTCCCTGCCCTCCCCCACATACCACTTTCTACTCCTACTGTTTCATTTCTACTTAACGTTTTCCTAGCCTCAGCAGAAGGAAGGAGCTAAACCTAATATTCAGCATTTGTTACAGACCAGGCACTGTGCTCAACCATTTACACACATATGTAATTCAGTCCTCACAGCAAGTGTGTAAAATAGGTATTATTATTGTACCAGTCATTAGATGAGGAAACTTATATTTAGGGAGTTTATGCAACTCACCTGTACTTGTAAAGCTTGAAGCCAGGATTTGACCAAGGTCAGTGCAACCCCAAAAGTCAACGGCAGCACCAAGTGTTTTAGTAACTAGTATTTTTTTTTAACTCACATGAATAGTTTCCTATCAGGTGTATCCTTTTACAACTCTTTTCATTCAACATGATATATTTAAGATGTATCCTTTTTGGTCAATTTTACTTTATTTTGATAACTATTTCATTTTACGAGTATACTACATGAGGGACGTTTAAGTCATTTCCAATGTTGTGTTATTACAATGTGCATTCTAGTACTTAGTTCTGTGTATCCTGTGAGAGACTTTAGTTAGGGTACATATCTAGAAATGAGATTTTTCAGCTGGAGTAAAAGGCCTCTTCATCTGTAGTTCTATTTGAATTGCCTACAGCTTCTCTTCAAAGTAGTTGTATCAGTTTGTATTCCTACCAGGATTACCAGGCATTATCAAATTCAGAGCAAATTTGGCAAAATCTTGTGGTAGCTATGTTATTTTCTGTACTCCTCCACACATTTGAAATATTCCATAATTAAAATTAAATTATTATTATAATTGCCTACTTTGATCAGTGGCTTAAAGAATTAGAATTCTTATTAATGGCATCTGCAAATAACACAAAACTTAGATATGTGTAAGAAATGTAAATGCCAGTGTAATATTACAATTTACAATAAGAAATATTTTTTTTTTCCTACCATATTCCTGTGTCTCACTGGAAGGTCTCATCCCAGGGCAGGTTCAGTCTAGATTCGGTGAGACCGAATAATGACATAGAATGTTGTGGTGGGTGGTAAAAGGTTTCATATCAAGCTTTATGTTCACAGTGGCAGGTCAAGTGCTAGAATCACATCCACCTCTGGGCAAGTCTGCATGCAACAAGTTGATCTCAGCCTTTGCCCTCCGGTCCTCTCCCTGCAGAGCACTTCATATAGCAACACAGTCAATTATAGCTCTCAAGCTCTCACTGCCAACACATGTGCAAGCATGTACCTGCCAGCATTACACATGCACAGTGGACAAGTAGATTAGGGTCAGGTGAGGATCCTGGCCATGGTAACATCCATTTTCCTTACAATCCATCCCTCCAGGATACATGCCTTACAATCTATGTGTCCTCAATCTTCCATGATGGTCCCTGTGCAAGAAAGATAGAACATTGTAACCAGATTCCATAACAGCAACAGAGGTTATAACAACATACAGATAACAACAAAAATTATGATAGTAAAAGTTATCCCCAAGCCTGAGGACTGGTAATAAGTCATCCTCAAGCCTGAGGAGATTGACTGCTACCAAATGGTCATTCCAGCTCTATTGAAACCAGTTCTACTCACATGAGTTCATGACTCACACTTTCCATGAGAGGCCAGTAGCAGAACTGGTAGGGAGCTCCATGCACACCCAGCAAACAGCAATTTTTGTGCTAGGGTGTGTGCCCAATCCACAAAGACATTAGAGGAGATTAACCTTTTGGGTGATAAGACAAATGTTGTAATGGTACCAACATAGGCAAATCTTGGCCATCAGGTAGGATGCATGCAAGAGAGTGGTCCTGTGGTAGGACTGTGGCAGGAAGGGGGTCCCATCTAGGTCTAGTATATCATACTTTTACCCCTCTCCCTGTGGGGGTTACTGCGAGGTATATGTATAATACTCCTGCGGTACATGCACTGTCCATAAAGATAAAACTAACCCCCAGGTAAGATGCTCTTATCTTCCAGCCATTTAGGGTACACTACTGTGATCCATGAGGGCCACTCTGCCATTACTCCAGGAATACATAGGAGGCCAGTCTCCTGGCCTTGTCCCCAAGATGCTGGGAGGAGCAGCCATCGCTGGTCCATGTGTCAAAATGTCCAAGGGCACATCCACTGAACAGTCTCTGGGGTTTATTGTAGCTGGTGCTAGCAGAAGATATTATTCTGATGGCTAAACCCCAGTTTCAAAGATTCCTCTTTGGTTTGATCTTGCATTGTATAGGGGAGGCAGCAATGTGTGTTATCATGTCTATGGGACTCGATGCCTCTTCTAGAGCATCTCATTCAAATGCGGTAGCACTGTCCAAAATTGGACTGACCATCCCCGTAGACTATTGGTGTCTGACTTCAGGCCATATTTTAATAAACCATTGTATCTCTCTATCATGCCTTCCCTGGTAGGGTTATATGATACATGAAACTTCCACTTTATCCCTAATTGCTGCACCCATTCTTGTAGTGCATGTCCAGTAAAATGGGTGCCTTGATCACTTTCAATTACCTGTGGTCAGCCATAGGCTGCAAAGAGATGCTCTCAGCCTTTTTTGGTCATTTGCTGGCCTGCACAATGTGCAAGAAAATCAACCAGAAGTCCAGTAGCTGTATCAACACAAGTCATAGCATATCAACACCCTTCTGATATGGGCAGAGACCCAAAACAGTCTATTGGCCACCTGATGAGTGGTTTCAGCCCCTTAGCTACCATCCCAGGTGCTGTGGGCCTTGGTATAATTCCTTTTTAGAGCATACAGTGCAGTCCTGCCAGGCTCTGATGACTTCTTCAAAGGTTAAAGACAAGCATCACCGATGGGCCACAGCCCACATTGTCTTCTGCCCCGCATGAAACAAATATTTATGTAACCATTGGGCCCCACCAGAGGCAAGCTTTCCTTCTAGCCAATGTACCTGGGCCAATTCATCTGCTACATCATTTCCTGGGGATGCCAATGGCAAATGATCTATCACATGACATACTGTAACTGCTTTAGTCTGACCAGAGGTCCATAGTCTTGTCACAACTCTTGCCCCCAAAGGGGCTGGTGGCCAACCAACCAGCTGGCATGGTATCATGTCAGTAGCCACAGGGCCAAGCCTTGATAGCTGGCCCAGCTTTTAGTGCAGACAACTACTGGGGAGGGCTCCTGGTTGATCACTGCCTGCAGCTCTGCCCATTGACTGCTCTTCCCCTCACCATTTTCCATCCATATTGTCTCATTCTTAAGATGGAAAGCTGTGGCCCTCCATTTTGGGGGCTGCCCATGGCTGAAGCCATCTGTGTACCTTCAGGTATAGGGGCTCGTCCTTAAGCACTGAGTGGAGCTCTTTATACAGCTACACAGTCAGTTACAGCTCCTTGCCACCTCGTGTGCAAGCATGTGCCTGTAAGCATTACATGTGCAGAGTGGGCAAGTAGATTAGGGTCAGGTGAAATATCCCGGCCATGGTATCTTCCATTTTCCCTTCATAGTGGCACAGATCTCCTAAAGCCTAAAGCCGTTGGCATTTCCTAAGTTTTGAGAGTTCAAGGTGTCTTTTGCTATGTTAATGAGGTGGCTTTGGGGATGTACCTCAGTATGGGGGCTGGCCACCAGAACAACCAGCCATGGGATCAGAGGATTGTAATTTTAAGCCCAGACTTCTGGAGGGGGAGGTGGGGCTGGAGGTTGGATCAATTGCTGATGGCCAATGATTTAACCAGTTGTGACTATGTAATGTTGCCTCCATTAAAACCCAAAAGGACTGGGTCTGGAGAGATTCCAGGTTGGTGGCCAGGTGGAGGCGCTGGGAGAGGGGCGCCCTCAGAAAGCATGGTGGTTTCTCACCCCCTCCTCACAGATCTCGCCCTGTGCACATCTTCCATCTGGCTGTTTCTGAGTTATATCCTTTTATAATAAAGTGTGATATAGTAAATAAACTGTTTGTCAGAGTTCTGTGAGCCACTCTGGCATATTAATTGAACCTGAGGAAGGGGTCATGGGAATCTCTCGTTTGCAGCCAGTGTGTCAGAAGTTCACGTAACAACCTGGGCTTCCAACTAGTGTCTCAAGTGTGTGTGGGGGGGGGTGATATCTTTTAGGACAGAACCCTTTACCTATGGAATCTGATGCTATCTCCAGATAGATAGTGTCAGAATTGAGTTACATTCTCGGACCCCACAGGGTGTCTAAGAACTGTTATTGGTATGGAGACTCCTCCCTACATACACATTGGAAACCTTGGTCTCAGACACCCCAACTGAGCCAGGCATACAGATCAAAAATAACCTCAACAGAAACTGACCAAATCAGTTACATGAAGATTGATTAAAAGTTAACAATAAAAGATCACCTTCACAAACACAGAATAAAAAGATCTATCTTAACAACAGCTTCAGTAAAAGGGAAGGGTAGAGGGTGTTCAGGATGTGTTTGGAGGACAAGAATCTCAACGTGAGTCATCAGTGGGATATCTACTCACCATTCAAAGAGGTGAATGACGTCACTGCAAATAGCAGAAACTGACTTTGGCTGACTTACACAGAAAAGGGATTCATTGGAAGATCATCTCTGCTCAGAAAGTTGGCAGGTTTGGAAATGGTCAAAAACCTGGAGGCTGGAGGAAGCAGGATTCACTGGAGAGACCTGGTAGCAGGAGTGGTGGGGTCTGAATCCCCTCTGCCAACAGGCCCAGGTCCAGGGCAGGAGAACATTATTTCTAGTAGGTTTGGAGCTGGCCAGCCCATATCTGAACAGAAAGGAATGTGTAACAGTTCAAAATGGAACATGGTCCGAAGAGGCACCTTTGGCTCTTTCCCAGAAGGTGGTCTGAAAGCCACTAGTTCTGGAAGAATAGATCTGCCTTTCTTACCACACAGAACTAGGGACAGTGAGAAGAAGTTTCAAGGAGACAGAATTGAGATCAATATGACCAGGGACTTTACTAATAAATAGAGCTATTCAGCATGGATTTAACAGACTTCCATGGCGGTGAGCTTTGTGACCACTGCAATTGTCCAAGAAAAGATGGTATTCCCTCTGATAGTCTATAAGGGAAGGGAACCCTGCATTAATAGGAAATAGACTAGACAACCTACAGGGTCCCTCTCAACTTCTTGATTTGTGATTTTAAACAAGGATTTTGCAGCTGTTTATTTGCTGGAAATGAACATTTAGAGTTATTCCTCATCCCCTTCCCAAATCTTTGTTGGCTTGATCAGACAGTAGTAGGGCTTAAAGGTAGGTCCTCTTATTATCTACATTTTACAGATGAGAAGACTGACACTGAGCAAACTTTATTAACCTGCTTAAGGTCACACATTAGTAAGAGGCAGAGCTGGGGTTCCAGTCTTAATCCAGCTCTAAGCCTGTGATCCTAACCCCTAAGATATGAGACCCCTGTAGGTGGGACAAGGAGAGTGAGCCCTTCTGACCTTGTGGAAAGACAGTAGAGAGTTTTAGTGGGTGCCTTCTGACCAGTTCTTAGCACCCAGCCCCTCTGTCTGGCCATCAAGGACTGCTGGAGACCAACAGAGATGCACACCAATGGCTCCTGGGGGTGTTTCCCAATCAGTGATCAGTCACTCTTGCTCAAGAACCAGAGCCACAGCAGGAGGGACGCTTGCCTGGAAAGTCAAGGGCTGGTTCATGGTAGCCGTTCAGTGGTTTTTGTGACTTGCCCAAGTCACATAACTTCTGTGAGCTTCAGTTTTCTCTTTGGCCTGGGATACTGCACGGGACTGTTGGGAGACTCAAAAGAGCAACGAGAGTGGAAGCTGACTTGTCCAGTGAAAGGGGCTCCACTTAACTGGGCCACAGCTGGTGGCAGCGTTTCTCCATCTAGAACCCTTGGAAACGTGATCTATAGGGATGATTCAAACGTGCTTCCCAAGTGCATTTTCAGATCATTCTTAGGAAATACCTAGTGGTGTCTGAGAGTTCAACCAGCCCCAAAGGTTACTCTCAAAGCTGGTGAGTAAACCACATTTACATCACGTTGGGCTCCTGGCCACTTGGCTGCATTGCTAGAAATGCATACGCTTGCTCCGTTCAGAATTGGTTTGACCACAGTCATATTAAATATTAAATCATCTACTGGCACTGGCATAGAAAAACACTGTCAGGCATTAACTATTCTGCCTTTTGCTACTATCCATAACAATTTTCTAAGCATTGAGAATGCTCCAGCTTCAAGCCCAAGGCTTAAAAAAAAACATTATATCTAGCCTAAAGGAACTTTATCCCAATTTCACTGGAAATTAAAACAGCCACGAGACATTGAAGCTGTGTTTCTTCATGCTCTTGGCAAGCAAAAGACTCCAGGACAAAGAGAGGCCCTTTGCCCTCAGAGGGAGACTCACTCTTCAGGGCTGGACTCAGTCCCAGGGGTGCCTGTCCCCCTCACCAAGCAGGAGTTCTTCAGGCCCTCAGTCTCCCCTCTCTAGCTGCTGACAGCACTGCCTCAGCCTCACCGAGCAGTGCTTTTCAAAGCATGGGTCCTAGCCTCGCCCATCGTCCTCTGCTTCTCCACTGCTCCACGCCTTCCCACGAGCTCCTTCGAGGCCACTGAGAATCAGGCTGTAGTCTCCACAGTATCAGTCCCTCGGCCCCAGCACTGTCCTCTCTAGGTCTCCACTGAGGTGAGACTCTTCCATCATCAAGCCCTTGAACCAGCCACTCCTCTGGGTACCGCAGAGATGGTTGTGGAAACCCTCGGAGGGAAGAGGATGGCGGAAACGTTACCGGAGGAAAGGGGTACGTCAGAGGTTAGAATGCTCTAACATGCAGTTGGAAGGGAGAGCAGCAAGGAGTGAGTTTAGAAAAGTGGGCTAATCCAAGAATCAGAAGTGTCTCTTGCTGATATCTCAGAGGACAGCCCAGAAGGATTCTACAGCTTCTTCATTGTTTCGGGAGCCACTGGTGAGTAAGGTGGAACTCTTTGCTGAGGTGCTTAATTAAGGAAATATTTTCTTTCTCATTTTGGCTTAAGGTAGTACTAGGCAACTTTCCCGATAAGTGTCCATTCTTGAGATAGGTTGTTTTCATTAACTATTAGGCTTAAAAATAAGGGGGAGCCCACAGCAACAAAGCAAATTGGATGTGAAGGACACATCCAGGAATGCCAGCCCCTCTCCATCTTCCCAATGCATTTCTGTCAGCAGAACCTTCTCCTCCGGAGGCCCGGGATGCTCTTCCATCCTAGACAACTTAGCCCCGGGGGGGAGACACATGGAGAGGAGGGGCGAGAGGGGAAACTGAGGATTCCGGAGGAGGGTGGGCGGAGCTCCTCCGGGAACTGGCTGAAGGAAGGAAGCACCGAGGAAGGGGACGACCTGGGGGGGGAGGGGGGGCTGAGAAAGGCCTCCCTCCCTCGTGTCCCTTTCCAAGGGTGGAGACCAGACCAGCCCCTCTTTCCCCTCTGTGCTGGAATTACATCTGCTGTGTCCCAGCCGGCTGAGAAACAAACCCATATATGTTAACAGAGGTCGCCCTGAGGCAGTGCAAGAGAGGGCTGATGGCCTGAGGGACAAGCACCGCGGCGTGGGCAGCAGGACAGGAGGGGTGCGTGCAGCTGGCAGCAAGACACGGGGTCTCCCAGTGTGTGCCCCTGAGGAGACACGATCCTGCTTACCCTTGTATTTTAGAGAAAGTCTCTCTCTGAAGGAGGAACGGCTTGGCAGACATACCGAGGTTTCAAGAGCATAAATGCTGAGGCCTGACTGGAAGAGAGGTAAAGGCCAGGCGGTGGGCTGGGGCCACGGCGCAGAAGAAAAGGTGGGCCTTCTGAGGGTGATGTTCCTGAGCTTGGCTGGTCTTCAGAACCGTGAAGGTCAGAGTGAGGGCTCTTCTAAAATACACCATCCGGTTCCTTTCCAGAATTGCCAAAATAGAATCTATAGGTATTCAATTCCATATTTTCTCTTCACTGTTAGGTTGTGAGCCTGTTAAAGGGAGGTGCTATGTCAGATGGGTCAGCTGGCTGTAAGGAACAGCTAGGTCAGGTAGAAAGGCTCCATGGACACAGAGTCGGCATCAGGGAGCCCCAGGCCCGAGCAGCTGTGCCCTGCTTCACCCACTCTGGGCCACAAAATCGCTTTCTCTGCTGCCTTCTGCAGGTAGGCTCTCCACCTTCCCTACCCCCACTGTTCACGCTGTCGTCTCGCAATCTTATGACTTACGCTTCAACTGTATATAGCCAAAAATCAGTTATTATTCTATATAACCTTTTAATTCAAGTGCGCACTACCATTTGCCCATGGTTTCTGAGTCTCTTGGGGACAATTTTTGAGACAGTCACTGGTTGCTGTCTAGCTGATGGTCTAGCTCTCTGGGTCAAATAAGTTATGGATTGGAAGGGAATAGGAAACAGAGTCTTGTGAACCAAATATGGCCACATAAGCCTGCCCCCTTCAGCGGTAGCCATCAGAGCTGGGAAAGCAACATAAAATGTTTCCATGACAGTCCTACATGATAGTATAATATGAAAGTGAGCAAGAAAGCTGCAGTTTAGATAAATTTGGGCTTCTTAGAAAACTATACCACTTTCACATATTATTGATATAATGAAGAAGAATACAAATACTCTGAAGACCTTTAGGTGAAGTCAACTAGAAAGCTGGTGAAAGCATAGAAAACTAACAATGGTTGCCCAATGGATTCAGGCAAGTTGAGTTCCAATTCCAATTTGTTGCTAATTGGCTGTGTGACCTTGCAAGTCCTTCTCCCTCTCTGGGCCTCGATTTCCCAATCCATAATAAAGTAAGGAGGTTGGACAATAAGCTCTTTCCTTGTTCTGAGACTTAATGTGTTTATGAATGGCCTGCACTCTGTTAACTGTAACCGATAAGCAAGCTCATGTAAATGGATTGCACGATCCTAGGGGGACTGGGAATGAGCTACTCATAAAATGAACTAGACTCGCCCATGCAGGAGTTTGTTACATATCTCCTGGATTTCGTGTAGCTTTATTTACATGGATTCTAATTGCAATGGTCCAGAATCCTCATGGCTTTGGCCTCTATCTTATCTAACGCCATGTTTTCTCTCACTGAAATCTGGGAAAACTCAGCATTTAGCTGCTCTCAGGCAAGGGGAAAACAAATGAGACCCTCCAGACTGAGGTTCTCCCCAGGAAGCAAATATTTGGTGTTTGTGGATTAACAATAGCTGTTAGTGGTTTGCCTGAGTAGATTCCAAGAGGTCTAAGTATATGGTGCATGAGAAACCAGTGTATCCCAGATTGGGCAAGGCTCTCTGGCCTCTCAATGAGAGCCCTCATGCATTTAATATTCACATCCTAAAAACCTGCTGTAATTCTGGGTACCCCATTAAGGACAGTGCCTTCTACCTCTCTGCAAGCCAGTCTCTGCCCTCCCTGTTGGTTCTGTTGCACCCCATTTGTCATCAACCGCCTATCTTTTATAATTCCTCTAAGCTGAAGTCTCCAACTAGTGTCCTATGAGACAGACTGAGCAACTGCATTTGGCCTGCACACTGTTGGCCAGCATAATAGTTTTGTTGTTGTTTTTAAATCTTGAATTAGGTGTTGCTTTTAAAAGTTAGAGCACTGTGCCATGTTCTGGTTACCTACTGCTGCAAAACAAACCACCCAAACTTAGTGGCATACGATACAACAGGCCATGTTCATGCAGGTCAGGAATTCGGACACTGCACAACTCAGGGGGCAGGTCTCTGCTCCCTGAAGTCTGGGGCCTCAGCAGGGAAGAGTCAAACAGCTGGGCTGACTTGAAGAGCTGAGGGCTCATAGTAGTCCTATCATTGGTGTTCCTAGGATGAATGTAGGTGAGCCCTGGCTTATTTAAAATGTAGATGTTAAGATAATAGGCATTTATGGAAAGATCCAAAATTGTATGTCTTAAATGATGAAGGGGTATAATGATGGAACCCAAACAGGCCTGTAAATTATTCCACTCACAACCACCCTCCAAAGGGGGCATTGGTGAAACCCCTCTCTTTAGGGCCTTTATCATACTGTCTTATGAGGTTTGCCTGAGAAATACCCCAAGCCGACTCTGAGCTCCTGGCCTGCATATATGAAAAGGAAGACTTCCTTACATTCTAGAGGTATTTCAGGCCTGGTTCTCCTGCTCAGCTCCTCCTGGTTGTTATTATATTTTTATGCAAATTTTCTGGGTCTCTTTGACCCTTTGTAACAGATGTTAATAAATATTGCAAAGGTATAGAAATACTGATGTTTGCTTAAAATTTTTATTCTTATACTCAAGTATTAGGCCCCAAGCTGTCTGTTTCATCAATGCCTGTTACTTCAATAAATATTTCACATTTCCCTTTTAATGTGTCATAATCTAACAAGTTTGTCATTACCCTTCCCATTTCTTCCAGTTAGACCTAGGAACCATAAATCTGGGATTGCATACTTATCAGTGGACTCATAAGACTTGTTTGCTTAAACACAAAATGCTTTTCATACTTTCAGAGAGTTGAAATGGGTCTTGTAATATGGTACCAGATTAAACAAATCCCTCATAAATTTTATACTTCCTCTTGATGTTAAATTTCTTTTACTAAAGGAACAAAAGTGGTTAGTGTTACTGAAAATGATTAAAAGTCTTCAGAAATGTAGATCATAAAATTCCTCTTGCACATGCCCTGTCCTGAGGGAACTCAAGCCGGCTCTCCCTGTCATAGGGACAGAAGGGGGAGGGCACTGCTGTCATACAGGCTGTGCATGAGACTGAGCTGGGTTCAAATCCCTGCCAGCAATCTTTGGGAAAGTCTGGGTTTTCATTCTCACAGTAGTAAAATGAGAGTAATGATGCCTACACCTCACACAGCTTTGAGAGAATTGAATATCTCTTGAATATTCCATACGACTTAGTGGTTTGCTGCTTAAGTTGTGAAGTCAGAAAGACATAGATTAAAATCCTGACACTTACAAGCTGGATGTCCTTGAGCAAGTCATGTAAACTCTCAGCTTTCACTTCACCTCTAAAATGAGACTGCTAACAGTGCTATTTCATAGAGTTATGTAAATATAAATGAGATTCAAATATATGTAAGATGCTAATGCAGTGCCAGGTACATGGGAAGTCTTGATATATATGATCTCCTTTCCTGTTCCCTTAGTTCATGTGCTCTGGGGCCCAGTGTTCCTGCATCTCAACTTTATCTTATTCTTGGTTTCCAAAGCCCGGGTTTTCAAGCATTCTTTCCATGTGTCCTAATGAGAGCTCCAATAGCCAACTTAGACACCAGGGCTACTACAGCCCCCACGGGTCTGATCCGGGTGGTAAGAGCCCCCTCACAGCACATGGTGGGCTCCCAGGGACACTGGGAAGTCACGGCCACACGGTCAGGAGCTCAGGGGCTCTGCAGAAACATCCAGCCTCAGTTTGGCAGTGGCCAGGGGCTCAGAGAGGGTAAAGACTGTCACAGGCTAGAGTCCCCATTCCTGCAGTTCACATGCTGCGGCCAAACATGGTCTGAGGAAGAAGCTGAAAGAGAAAAAACAGGGTCGGAGCCCAGTGTCCCTTCCCCACCCTTTGTCATAGCTTGGTCCTGGCTGTTGTGAGCCCCTGGAGGACCCCTCTGCTCGGCCCCCATGCTCCCAGCACAGCTGGGCCCAGTCAGGCCCGCCTGAGTGGTCTGGCTCCAGTGTGTGCCTTACTCTTCTCTGTCTCCAGCGGTAAAGATGAGTATTGGATGAGGAGTAGAGGTTTTACATATGACTACCACTTACTGAACATTTCCCAAGTGCTAGATCGTCATTAAATCCTCATAATATCACCATGAGGTTGTTATTTTTACTTTACAATTAAATAAAATGAAGTTCAGACAAGTTAAGTGATTTGCCCAAAGTCACATAGCTGATAAGTAACTGAACCAGAATTAGAACTCAGGCCTGGGTGTCCCAAAGACTGGCTCTTCACCACCAAGAAATTTTCTCTCAAGTCCAGGAATGAAGTCATGTTGGAAAAGGCAGGCTGCTGGAGAACCTTCTACTTCAGTAGAAATTAAGTCATTGTAATGATTCCTGGAATCTTGCAAATTGGGAAAGGGAACAGTCAGAGAAGGGAAGAACAAAGACACCCGTGTTTTTTGTTGCTAAAAGCAGTCTGCTTAGGGTGGGAAGCATAAAGAGCAGAGGTGTGGAGACCTGAGCTGGAGCTCCGAGGTGAGGCCAGGAGCAGTGAAGAGCAAAGCCAAGCAGAGACGTCCCGGGGGGGGGGGGTCTCGGGGAAGGAGTCCAGACCCAGACCCAGACCCAGGGGGGCCCGTTGCCAGCCGAGAGCCGCACAGGCACAGGAATGACTCCGGGATCCTCAGCATTTCGTCTGGTGGGGTCTCTTGCCCTTCATTTGTTGGCCGACAGGACCTCATAAATAGTAGGAGGAAGTTAAGTCATTATGCCACTTGCAAGCACCTGTGACTGCATTAGGCACATTTTACAAGAAATTTTTTTAACCTTAGTGACATGAGTAGGTATCAGTGTCCCCAATTTATCTATGCATTGACAGTCTTAAACTAAGAAACGTGTTTATAGGTAGCAGACAGAACCCACCATATTACCGCTACACCACACAGTATGGACATCAACCTACCTGCACGTAATGTTAAGTGCTCTGTTAGTTGTTGACATGTCACCCTTTTGAGTTACATTTCTCATTGGAAAAAAGTTTGCTATTGCTTTAGGGAAAATGATTCCATATTTTTAGTGTTCCTCCTTCTTCTCTTTATAAAGCTCTGTCTTTTACTTTCCTGCGCAAATCTATGGTGCTGCCCACACAGACACCTGCCGGTGCCGGCCAGGTGCTGTGCTTCCTCTCCCGCCCGAGTTCATCAGGCTCCCGTGGCCAGCCTCTGTCAGGCCCAGCAAGTGATAGATGGGCCTTTTTGCTGGAGTAGAACCAAGAATTTCTCCATCCCTCTTTGCCAGAATGCATGTTTCTAATTATGTGAAAGTCTTTGGGAGACGTTAACTTCTTTTCGAATTGGTTAAATAAAAACATGGTGTTTGGGAAAGCACCACCACTGCAGCATGAGCATGTCCCAGGGGAATGAAGCAAGGGCAGCCCCAGCCCACAGCCCAGGCTGGATTCCCTCCAAACCAGCAATAGGTTTGCCTGCTGCAAGTTTCATTTTTTATGCTCAGTTTTTTTCTTGTTTGCAAGATTGGGCTGTCGCTGTGGAGAGATGGGTCTCTGTGGTCACAGTGTATTGGATAAGCGGCTGGAGACAGGGGGATGGATATGCCCCCCACCCCCACCCCTGCGCACACACCTTTGCTTTTCCAAGGCAACCTGGAAGTAAGACTCTGGATTGGCAGTGCAAGGAGATACAAACCTTACTGCCAAACAGCCTGGTAGTTTTTAAATGGGGTAACATTTTCTTCTCCCTTACCCACCCACAGTCCTTGCCCCTCTGAGGGCTAGTTCTCCAAGCCTTTGGCTGCATATGCTCCAGAATCTGTCTCCTTTCCTCTCTTTTGTCACCCGCCTCATGCCCTCCCCATACAGGACCACACATTCAAATTGAAATTTTCACGAACACCAAAACAAGAAGCATGAAAGGTCTGAGGCACCAGAGAGGGTGTCTGCCACCCACTGCTGTCCTCCAGACTGATGTCTTTCAGCCAGCCACCTCATGTCCTCCAGGCCCACTCTAATTTCATGCAGGCCAAGGGCCAAAGTATGGGTGCCGAATCCAAAGCAGAGTTAATCCGGGATTATCCTCCTCCCACTGATGGTTTCTGCTGAGCAAATTTTTCATACCATTGCTTAATAAACTCAGACTCCATCCCCCACACACCCTCCCCCAGCAAGCCAGTTGCTGCTGAAATGGGGAACACCCACTGTGTAAAGGCTCATCCAAGGGGGAGAAGGTGGGGTGGTGCGCAGGAAAGGCTTCACGAGCCTCTGGTGCTTGCACTGCATCTTAAGAGGTCTTTCAAGACTTTCTTTTAAGACTTTAAGGTAACTTTGAGGGGGTATTTGTTGGGTGGGTGGAATGCCAAGTAAGAATGGCTTTTCCAGGCAGAGAGTGTGCGAAAAGCACCCAGCAGGTACAAAACCT